>ML361615.1:0-42259 GCA_005239505.1 Nicotiana paniculata
CTTCAACAATCATGAACTTCTCGTTGTCCGGCATGTCCGCAGCAGGCACTGGAGGTTCTTCACAAGTGAATTTCTGCATATCAAGTGTGGTAAGCGAGAAGAACACCCTTTGCTGCCATCCTTTGAAGTTGGTTCTAGAAAAATTTTCCGGTTTTTCTGCCGGTGGAACAATAGTCCGACTTGACAAGGCTATCGTCATTGCCGAAACAGTCGCTAAAGAATTTCCGTTATCAATTGCCATTTCTCATTGTCAATAAAAGAAGAATTAAATCAATGACAAAACCAGAACAGTAAACAATACTGTAATCAACAATAAACAATATGTATAATAAATAAAAATTGAAGTTTTTATATACTGTTCCACAGAAAACGATGAAGTTTTTATGTTCTTCAAATCGTTTTCTAAATTTCAAAACTCTGATGAAGTTTTTATATCTTCAAATCAGAATAATAAAATTCAGAAGGAGTAGAAAACACACAGGTTTTAATCTCCACAAACAGAATGCAGGAAAAAAAATAGTAATTTCCTTAAGATTGTTAGTAATCTGTATTGCTGTAAAATAAAACAATAAATTTTCTGAAAATACAGAAACAGTGAGAAACCTCACTAGCACGGGCTCTAGCGCGGCCGCGCTAGTGAGATTTACCTGGGACAGTAAGAAACCTGACGAGCGCGACCACTAGCGCGTGCGCGCTAGTCCAGGCATCCTCAGAAAAAAAAAATATGAGAATAAACCGAGCCCACTGAATACACAGTGTGTCGGTGTCGGTGTCGGTGTCGGTGTGTCGGTATCGGTTCCGAAGCCAAAGCCAAGCGAGCGACGACGACGACGGCGCGAGGCTTGCCTTCTTCTCAACTCTTTAAGAGCTAGAAGAAGAGTTTCTCTATATATACACATAGATTTTCTTTTCTTCTTCCAATGAGGGACACAGTGCACTAATTTAAAATTTCACTTTCCTCCATTTCTTTTTTCACCATTTTCCATTTACTCTCTTTAAGCTACACTAAACTTAAAGACCAACGGTAACATCATACACCAACAAAATACCCATTGGAGTGATAATCCGAAACTGATCCTGACCAGCTGTATCCCATATCTTAGACAAAAAAGAACTCAAAACCTGTTAGAAGAAACGAAAGAAAAGGGGCGGAAGTTCTTGAGATTTTGCTTTCTTTATCTTCAAGTTCTTATGTTTATATTTACTTCATTTCACTTGTTTAGTTTATGCAACAATAATAGTTTGAAGATGTTGAATGGCTGATTAAATTAATGAAATGAGATAGTCTCAATTTGTGTTGGCAAAATGGATAAAAAGCTGTTATCTGTCCATATTATCCTCCAATAATAATCTTTATAAAAAATGGGTCTAAAAAAAAAGAAGAAAAGCTTATCTACAAACAATGATATATAATAGTATTTATTGATGAGGAATTTTCAGGAAGCATAATTGTTTAGTGGCTATTAATTTCATATAGCTATCATATATATAATTACTTTTTATGGCTACTATTCAGTTGTTATGGTAGTATATTCGCTGTATGCACGCTATGCGATACTGTATTCATGAATACAATAACAAAAGTCACCTAAAACAGGGGGGTTACAGCGGTATGCGAGTATTCACATGTATTCGCACCATGTATTCATTAATACAGTAACGACAATCACCTTAAAAATAGGTCTGTCCAGTTGTCTAATAACGTAAATATAATCAATTAGCGTGATACACTTCTAATATAATCAACAAAATCAATTCTGACATGCCTCATTATCAACCTAATTAATTAGAATGAATTTTCAATTATACACTCCTAATATAACTCAACAAAATTAATTCTAATTTTTCACTGTATTTCTATTTGTATTCGGTGCATTTTACTGTATTTCACTGTATTTTAAAATTAAATGTATTCACTGTTTATTCTGTTTTATTTCAATGTTTTATATATCATGTATTCGTGCATATTGTATGTACAATATGCATGAATACGGGTGTATTCAATTGTATTAAAAAAATACAAGCTTTCGAAATACATAAATACATGCAAAAAAGGTATTTATACGAAAGTACAACGTGTTTGAGTGAATTTGTACAGAATACAACGTATTTGTATCATTGTATGTGACTAAATAGAAAAGAAGCGAAGAAAGTTCGTCGGAGATAGCGTTTTCCGACCAAGAAGAGAAAAAAGTTTGTCGGATCCGTACAATAAATTTCTGATAAGAGTTCATCACATTGCTCCTTTCCGTTCGAAAATTTACTCTTTTCAGTTTCATGGTTGCCTTCTACTTTATTCTAATGTCTCGTCGGCCATCAATATTAGGGCGTATATTTTGAGTTACTTGAAGAGAGAGAGAAGGATGAGAGTGAGAAAGAAGAAAAATTCTGAAAGAGAATCATGTGTTAATTAAAAAAGAGAGAGAAGAAAAACACAAATAACGTATTTTATGCCTCAATAGTAATATATATCATACTATAATATATAAAGATAGCTATAAAAAATAATAGTTTAAAATGATTTTAGTTTATAATAAATAAGGTGTATATATTTGCTAGGAGGTAAAATTTCCTTTATTGATTTTGTGTAAACACAAGTAGGAATATACCGTAAAAACTTGTCCGCACATAATTTTGGCCCCATCACGCACTAACCTTTTTCCGCTTTATCTCTACTATTAGCTCCAAACGCAAAGGTCCTAATTATGTAGAATAACTTTTCTTTCTTTTGTCTTTTTCCCATCAACTTTGGCGGACTACCCTATAGGATGAAGAAGTGCTCTCTATTTGGTGTTGACCAAAATTTTTTTTTTTATAAATAGATAATATCTTCTTTGAAAAATATATATTTTACCAAATGAAAAAAAATGACATCGTTTACCTTTGGACTCAAATCAATCTTGTTCACAACTATCCCAATATCTGGTCCGTATTGAAAAATGGGTATCACAAGGAGTTCCAATCCCAAAAGAAAAATTTATGTGATAGGGCTTTAATATCAGTTTCAGAATTTAAGCTTGCGATTTTTCCATACTAGATAATTTATACGGTAGAAATTGGGGTTATTCGATTTCACTGTTCGATCGAGACTGAGATATTCCATTGAAAAGCTGATACATTGAGTCCGAAATCGAAGCCTCTTTCTAGATTGAGATCGGTGTCAATCGAAGCCAGATGAGATAGACTTCGAATAATATCGGGTTAGCTTGATAATGGAAAGAGCGAAATATCCGTGATTGGTCGAGGTCATGGTATGAGTCTCGGAACGGATCATCAGTAGCGGCTAATCAACCGTTTATACAATTTCCTACTGTAATTAGTAGTATACTGTAATTAGGATTCCTCTACTATATAAAGAGGAATTCCAATCATTTGTAATCATCATTGTTCACTGAGAAAAGGCTATACAATCATTTTCGTTCTTGCTTATTGTTCCGCTTACTGTTCATCAGAATTGTTCATCCTTTACTGCTCTTACACTACCACCTCGAGATTACTTCAATTCGAGGTCGAGGTTCAGCTTATGCGCTGGTTTGGTTTATTTTATAATTCAATTCAATCATTTACTTTCTCATTTATCAATTGGGTTGAGGGAAATCACATATCCTAAAACCACAATATAAGTTTAACTGTTATCCAGATTTTAGGGTAAACAGTTTGGCGCCCACCATAGGGCTAAGGATAATAATTCAATAATGATTCTGATAACACACGCTATTTTACGCTTTTTCTTGTCAAGTATTTTTGCTTTCAGGTTTAAAAACATGTCAAACTCACAAAACGCACCTACACATGGTGACAATGGCCTCGGATTTCACGGGAAAAATGACAATGTAATTGCTCCAGGGGTCGAGTTGCCACTGTCGAGCACCCTTTTTTTCCTCTTCCTTAGCAGAATATCGGGTTTATGACATTGGTTGGGACAACTGTTTCCTTTTGGAAAAGGGGTTTGCATATTTTGAAAAATCGCCACCTAACGATTTTAAGGTGCATTAGGGCACCTAAGGGGTTTAATTACAACTACGTTGCTAACCAGAAATTTTGGTAAGGGCTTGAAATTATCCTAAGGGGAAGGTATTAGGCACCCCTCAGGATCCACAAGTGTGGTTCCCGGCCAAATGGTTTCGTAAATTTGTACAACTAACAAATAACAAGTAAATACTCAAATAAGAGGGGATTTAAGTCTTAAGCATACAGGTGTTTAGAAAACACTAAGGGTGATTACGAACTAGCGTATACAGGTGTCCTAGGTTTATAATAATATGGATCACATCAATGCAATACCCGGTAATCAATCCTCGAAGAGCGGCTACACGTGGTATAAGCGCACTGGTCCTCATATCCACATTCTACCCTTCCCACCCCGTGAAGGTAATTAAAGCATGTGTTGGTCACGAATTCTATTGCATGCTATTACCCGTCCCATCCTATCAGTCCTGGAGGAAGTTAGGACTACTATCCTAAAGGTTTAAAAGGGTAAAATTCTAAGGCGACAAGAAAAGAACATGTAGGACTGCAGTCAGTGGAAAACACATAGGAGCATATAGGAGGCTCAGATTTTCCTCCGCAGATAATGCATATAATTAGCACGACTCAAACACATATAAGGGCAATATTGTTAATTAAGATCCTAAGACATGGTATCTAGGTGAATTCAGAGGATAAATAGATAGGCAGACTTGTTTTATAATTCAAAAACATGCTCTAATCAGTTTGCCTACTGATTTAAAAGTACCTATTTGTATTAAGCAGCACATACAAGAGAGACAAATTTCTAATTTTTGGAATTTTAGTCACCTAAGGCTTGCCTAGGTGGGGGACAGTGTTTATTAACAGAATTATTAGAGAAACTGTTGCAAATTGTTACCTAAACATGCTGTTCTAGGCTGTTCATAACACAGAAGCATTACCAGTTGTTTTTAGAGAAAACCGAGTGAGGTTGTTATACCTTTTTATACATCAGTAATTAGAATAAATGTAGTCGAGCGATTAGGACCCTATAACGTGATATCTAATACACAGGTAGAGATGCAGAATGATGCATATGCAGAATTCCTAAGCATGATTTTTAAATGCTCAGTAGTCACAATATTAATCATAGTTTCAGAAGATGCTGGAGTGATAATTTATTTTAATGTTGTTTAGCCTGAGACAAGATTTCTAAGCGTACATGGCAATGTGGAACATGATAGTAGATAATACCATTTATTAGCAGGATTTTTCTAAGTAAAAGTGAACATGCCGAAACAGTAGGTATGAGACCTAATAAACATGGTTTCTAATGCATGAATTTGAACATATGGGTCTAAACATGATCTCTATTGCACATATAGGAAATAAAATCAAATAGCATGGTTTCTAATGCATGAATTTGAACATATGGGCCTAAACATGATCTCTATTGAACATATAGGAAATAAAGTCTAATAGCATGATTTATATCCCTTTAATAGCTAATGCATGCGTAGTTACCCCCTCACTTCTCACTATCCATCCCTTGAGTTGTTTACAAATTATTACAGGCTAGGGAATTGTGAATTACACAAACAAAGGAAAAATAAGAAGTTACAGGGAGCCTTCAATTAGGCCCATATCTTCCCAACCTCAATGCCTTTGGTGTTGCATAGCCTTTCATAGTCCGGTGTGTCAGAGTTCTCTAAGGACCTCAAGGGCTCCCAGGCAGTGCTCACACCCAGACATAGCCAAAGAATTAAACATGTGCAGTGTGTGAAGTGCCTGCCTTGTGTGTCAGAGTTCAGAGGGTACTCAAAAGGGTCCCCAAAGCAGTTCTCACACGAAGGGGGCTAAACTTAGACTTCTAAGAGTATATGTGAGAGTGATTTTTATTTAAAACGATTTAAGTAATGAACAGTTTTGAGAAAGGGTAAATAAGAAAACAGTTTTGAAGAAGAAAATGGAAGCTTAACATCACACAAAGGACCAAGGATAGTCCAACAATCACAAACAGGGGTAATGGGATTTGAGGGACAAATACAGAGCATGTAAGGGCAGACATACAACATGCAGATACACACATAGACATACAATCAGGAACTCCTAAGGGTCTAGAGGATCAGTGGGTACAGTGCTAGGTCAGATTAACACCTAAGGCCATGGTTAAACTAATGTACCATTTATAGGCATGTAAGAAGTATGTGCTAAGTGTACAGAAACATGCTGGTCATAAACAAATAAAGCCTAATTTAAACATGCAGAGGGGAGTTCAATATCCTAGATACATGCTGAAGAATAAGTAAGCAAGTTGGAAGCATACTGAATTACAACAGTAATGGAAACATGTTGGTTTGAGGACTGAAATCTAAATTAGAACATACCAGTGAAGTGAAGAAAGCAGTAACACAAACAGGAAAGTAGGAGATGCACAATAGTTAGCCTTGGCTTGCAGCCGACTAACTTAGAATAGTAGTAGTTAGCACAGAAGAGAGAGCAAATATTCTTTTAAATTGTGAGAGAGATTTTTTGAACATATTAGTTCTTGTGTGTGTCTGTGTATGAATAGAGTATATATAGTTTTGAAAACTTGATGAAAATGAGGAAAAATCAGAATTAATCAGTGATTGTGGGACTGAATATCAATCAGTACCCAATTACTACAAGTATCCGTATCAGGAAAGGACCATATATAACTTAGAGGAATATAAGAACAGTGCAAGTATAACAGGCAATTAGGTATCCCTTAATTGAAGGGGTTAAACTCAAACGACTAGTAGGTAAAATAACAATTAAGGAAAGTTCTTATGCCTGTAACATATAAGGAAACAATTTCACCCCAATTCAAGCATACAATTGAGACTAGGTTCAGAAGATATCACTTAAGGAAATAGTAATCAATTAACAGTTAATCAATTATGTAACAAGGTAAGAAAACAAAGTTGGAAGTCAGTAAGTACATATCATAAGAAATCAGTAGGGCTTTTCAAATCTCCACGAATCAGGGGTACAAACAAGGTAAAGTTGCAAAGAGTTAGGGATTCAGACAAGAACAAAATCAGTTAGGCAAATAATAGGCAAGCAAAAGCATAGCAAGTTGATGAATCACATAGAATCAGAGATTCGAGGCTAGCACACATTTAAACGAACAATGGGAATCAAAGAGTTGAAACCCTATTGACTATAGTAGCAAAATCACATAGATTTAGAGACAAAGCAGTAACATTTAGCATGATATAATCAAAGAGAACATAGTCAGGGACCCTAATAAGCAAAAACAGGGTAAAATCACAAAGAGCTTAAACATTTGTGAGAAATAAGAGTTCATGCATTTAAACACACATATCGGTTAAAGACAGACTCAAAATTAGGGAAAAACCTAGGGGTTTCAGCATTGTAAGTCAAAAATGAAAAGAGAACTCCGAGTAAATCGTTGAATCATAGAAAGAATCATATAATGATATTAAAACATAAGCAAAATCGTTTTTGGAAGAGGGGTGATGAAACCCTAATTTTGAGATGAAAGATCTCTTAGAATAGGAAGGGTTTCGAAGAAAACATGTAAAAAGCTTCATGATATACACAGATCTAAAAGAAATCATAAAAATACCAGGAGTTAGGGTTTCAGATATCCCAGAGAGAGAGAGAGAGTTGCTATAGAAAACACCGGATCTAGCCGGAAAGTAGGAAAATTTTACTGGAATCGAGCCATGAAGGCCTGCGATAGGCCAAGGTGTGAGGGAGTGGACCCTGGTATCTTGAATACCTTAGAGACAACAACACCGGTGAGAAGGATCCATGAGAGGCCTGAGGATGGTGAGGATTCCATGGTTTCCGGCTAAGAGGCAGCCGGAGAAGACGAACATACCTCATCGGAGGTGGAGAGACCAGAGGTCTCTAGAGAGAACTAGAGATATAGAGAGAGTAGATAGATGAGAGACCGAGTGAAATGAGAGGTCGGTGGTGGGTAGGTCTAGGTTTAATTATGGAAGGTGGGATCTGCGCCGTTGATAAAAAATAATCAACGACCAGGATTAGCCAAAGGGTTGGGTCTGGCAGGTGAGGTATTGGGCTTAGGTTTATTGGGCTGGTTTTAAAAGGGGGTATTGGGTTGGTAGATTTAGGCTAAAATTGAAATTAAAAAGGCTGTTTGTGAAATACCCTAAACAATTGATTAAAATAATTTATAAAATAATTACTAATTATAAAAATGATTTTTCATGCATAGAAATGTTTTAAAAATAATCATTTAGTATTAAAAATACAATGGACTAATTTTGATTGAAATGATGCAAAATATATGCATATGGGTTATAATTACAAAGTTATTGTAATTATAGCCAAAATATGCCAATTGGCTGTTTATGAAATAATTTTGGACTTAATAAATGGTAATATTAAATCAAGAGATGTTTGAAATCATCTGCGATGCTATTTCGTAATTATTTATTAGAAATAAAATACTAGGCAAATTATTTAGAAAATGTAGAAATTGTGGGAAAATACCAATTGAAACTAATGCATGATTTTGAAATAATATATGCAATTTAAAATTATTTTGGGAAAAATTGGGTATCAATAGCCACAAGCTGATCTCGGGGGAGCACTGGTTGCCAACCTAGTCGCTGTCAGTTCGCACATCGCTTTGAATGCGAATCTGGGCGCAGACCCCGAAGAAGTGTACGCAGAGAAGGTTGACCTGATGGACAAGGTGCACATGGCGGAGGAGATGGAGGAGTCCGTCTCCAGTTAATATTCAAAATGCTACAGGCTCAACAAATCGCTATTGCACAACTACAAAATCATCATCGAACTCCAAGTAGGGTCGAACCGGAAGCCGCTCGCCGAACTGAGCCAGTACCAAAAAGGTCGAATGCCAGTGAATCAAGGACTGACCCAGCGATAATGAATATGCTCGAGGAACTCACCAAAATAATTGATCCGGGAGAGAAGAAAATTAAGGCAAATGATAAGAAAGTCGAAATGTACAATTCCTGAGTTGATCAGTTACCGGGGGCACCACCAATTTTAAAGGGGATGGATTCGAAGAAACTTGTACAGAAGTCGTTTCCTCCAAGTGCGGATCCGAAGCCCA
Source organism: Nicotiana paniculata (assembly GCA_005239505.1). Taxonomy (NCBI): domain Eukaryota; kingdom Viridiplantae; phylum Streptophyta; class Magnoliopsida; order Solanales; family Solanaceae; genus Nicotiana; species Nicotiana paniculata. The sequence goes on from ML361615.1 coordinate 9,047, forward strand.
TTACCAAAAAGTTTTGTATGCCGAATATACCTAAGTACAATGGGACCACCGATCCGAACGAACACGTCACCTCCTATACATGCGCCATCAAAGGTAACGATTTAGAAGATGATAAGATCGAATCTATTTTATTGAAGAAATTTGGAGAGACTCTATTGAAGGGGGCAGTGATTTAGTACAACAATCTACCGCCAAATTCCATTGACTCATTTTCCATGTTAGCGGATTCTTTCGTAAAGGCACATGCCGGGGCCATAAATGTTGCGACGAGGAAATCAGACATTTTCAAAGTAAAACAGACGGACAATGAAATGATTAGGGAGTCCGTGTCCCGATTTCAAATGGAACGCATGGAGTTTCCACACAGTCACAAATGATTGGGATGTTCAAGATTTCACTCAAGGGTTGAATGAACGAAGTTCGATAGCATCACATCAACTGAAGCAAAATTTGATCGAATATCCGGCTGTGACCTAGGCCAATGTACATAATCGGTACCAATCGAAGATCAGGGTCGAGGACGACCAATTAGGAACTCCTTCCGGTTCCATATACCCGAACATGTCCACAATCAGAAATCAGAGGGACATCGATAGGTAACCTCGGTCGAACAAAGATCGATATCAACCATACATCGTAGATCGCAGGACCGGAGACCCTGGACGCAATCCCCCCCGAAATGATCGAAGAAGTGATCGAGGACAGAGTTCACAGGGACTTATGAGAAAAAACGATTTTGATAAGCATGCCGATCCCACAGAGGCACATCGATTGTCGGAGTATAACTATAATGTCGACGCATCGGGTATTGTATCGGCAATTGGAAGAATCAAAGATACTAGCTGGCCCAGTCCTATATAGACCGATCCTTCCCAAACAAAAGCCAATCTGATGTGTAAGTATCACGACACACATGGACATATAACTGAGGATTACATGCAACTAAGAGAAGAGGTAGCCCCTATTCAACGAGGGTCACCTTCAAGAGTTCTTAAGTGTCGCGCCAAGAATCATTTCAGAGAAAGGGACACCAACATGAAAAATGAACAGGAAGAGCCACAACATGTGATCTATATGATCGTCGGTGGGGTCGATATTACACAAGGGACCGTGTTCAAATGCACTAAGCTATCAATCACTAGGGAGAAACGGACCCGAGATTATATGCCAAAAGGCACCGTATCATTCAACGATGAGGAAGCAGAAGGAATTTCTCAATATCACAACGACGCTCTGGTAATTTCTATCTTTATGAATAAATTTGAAGTTAAGCGTGTTTTAGTGGATCCAGGTAGATCGGTGAATATCATCTGATCAAGGGTCGTGGAGCAGCTCGGCCTACAAGACCAAATCGTGCCCGCAGCTCGGGTCCTGAACGGTTTTAACATGGCCATCGAAATGACTAAAGGAGAGATAATTTTACTAGTAAACGTGGACGGAACTATTCAAGAAACCAAGTTCCATGTAATCGAGGGTGACATGAGGTACAACACCCTACTCGGGAGGCCCTGGATTCACAATATGAGGGAAGTCCCTTCCACTCTCCACCAAATGATGAAATTCCCTACACTGGACGGGGTGAAAACAATATACGGGGAGTAACATGCTGCAAAGGAAATGTTCGCGGTCGATGAGGTAATACCGATATCAGCACTTTCAACGTCAAAGGGATCGGACATCAAAGGAAAACAACAAACCAAATAGCAATCACAACCACCAACCTCGACTGAATCGGAGAAGCTGTAAATGGAGGAAGAAGAAGATGATGATTATTGAACCCCTCAAACCTTCGTTATTCCTAAAGATTCTGATGCCACCAAATCAACAGTCGAAGAGCTGGAACAAGTTATATTGATCGAGTATCTGCCCGAATGAAAGGTTTACCTGGGTACGAGGTTAATCCCCAAACTCAATAAGAAACTCATTAAATTTCTTATTGATAACATGAATTGTTTTGCTTGGTCCCACTTAGGTATGACAGGGATCCCACCAAGATAACAACACCTCGATTGAGTCTGGATCCGAAGTTCATGCCAGTGAAACAAAAGAGAAGGCCCCAGTCCGAGGTAAAACACGCATTCATCAAGGACGAGGTAACTAAACTTCACAAAATAGGATCCATTCGGGAAGTAAAATATCCCGAGTGGCTAGCAAATGTAGTCGTAGTCCCTAAAAAAGGGAACAAACTTCGGATGTGTGTGGATTATAAGGATTTAAACAAGGCATGCCCCAAAGACTCTTCTCCCCTTCCTAACATTGATCACATGATCGATTCTAGGGGTGGGCATAAAATCCGAAATCCAAATTTTGAACCGAACCGAATTAATTTGGTATTTCAATTTTGATTTTTTCGGTATTTCGGTTATTTTGGTACAAAAATTTCGGTATTTTGGTATACGGTATTGAGTTTTTGATATTTTCGTATTTTGATATACCAAAATACTGAAATAATTTAATAAGGTGAGATCAATATTTCGGTGTCCCTGTCATTATTAGTCCTGATTGGTTTTGTTTATAACTTGAGTTGCTGGCTAATCCATAAAGCAAATTATAGTAAGTCCATGAATTGCTGGATGTAAGAAGTTAAAAATTGGTGGAATAAGTGGATGACTTTTCGAAGCACATTTGCTTTTGAAGAATTCTAGTGTCTGTCTGTAGGCATGCAGTGAAGCTCGTTTAAATTCTTTTCATTGTCCGATATGTCACCGATTATATAGATATTGAAGTGGTTTAAGTGAATGTACATAAGTAGATGATTTGTACGGAGGTAATCTGTCGTGTCTCTTGCATTATATAACTGTCGTTTGCTTTTAGTACTCACTTTTGGTTTGGATAATTTCCATTTCATACCAAATAGGGTTCTGGTTTCCCGTGGCATCTTTTATGATTAGTTAAATCATAGAAGCTTTATGGAACAATTTAATACTTCTCATGTTTGTGTAATACTGCCCCGTGTATTAAGAAAATGGAAGTTACAAATCACTCTATCTGTGTTCACGGAGAAATGTGAACCCCCTTTTCAACTCTCATCTCAAAAATTGGACAAGTAAACTATTCATCATTATTTAATATGAGGTGAGATCATTTAATGGAACCATTTTGCTTGCATAAACAAACTAAATTGATCTTTGGTGGAATCTCAAACAACATGGATTACATTAGTTAATGGAGTTGGGGAGACAATGAAGATTTGGTTTAAATCGAAACAATACCAAAACTGTATCGAACCAACATAAAAATACCGAACCGTACCGAAATACTTTGGTACGGTATGTGGTATACACAATTGATAAATTGAAAACCGAAATACCGAACGAAAATTCTTAAATACTGAACCGAAATACCGAATGCCCACCCCTAATCGATGCCATAGCCGGCCACGAGATCCATAGTTTTCTCGACGCCTATTCCGAGTACAACCAAATTCAAATGAACCCGGAAGATCAGGAAACGACTTCATTCATCACTAAGTATGGCACATATTTCTATAATGTAATGTCTTTTGGGATAAAAAACACAAGTGCTACCTACCAACGCCTAGTAAGTAAAATGTTCGAAGAATAAATAGGTAAGTCAATGGAAGTATATATTGATGATATGCTAGTTAAGTCCCTACGCGTAGAGGACCATTTGACACATTTGCAGGAAACATTCAAGATACTGAGAGAATATAACATGAAGCTCAACCCCGAGAAATGTGCTTTCAAGGTTGGTTCGGGAAAATTCCTCGGCTTCATGGTGTCAAATCGGGGGGATCGAGATCAACCCCGACAAAATCAAGGCTATCGAGGACATCACCGTCTTGGTTAGCATTAAAGTCGTACAAAGGCTCACACGGCGGATAGCTGCCTTAGGTCGATTCATCTCGAGATCGTCAGATCGGAGCCATAGATTCTTCTCACTACTCAAAAAGAAGAACAATTTCGCCTGGACCCCGGAGTGCCTCGGGTGTTAGAAGAACTAAAATGATACCGCTCGAGCCCATCGTTACTTCATACTCCAAAGGCAGATGAAAAGCTCTACTTATACTTAGCGGTCTCAGAAATCGCGGTAAGTGGTGCCCTTTTCGATAGGAGCAAGGTACGCAATTTCCTGTTTATTATATAAGTCGAACTGTAGGAGAAGCAGAAAATCAACATCCACATTTAGAGAAATTGGCACTTGCTCTAATAAGCGCCTCTAGGAAGTTAAAACCGTATTTTCGATGTCACCCAATATGTTTGATAACCACTTACCCGCTTCGTAATGTTTTACATAAGCTCGAATTGTCGGGTTGATTGGCCAAAGGGGTCGTCGAACTCAGTGGGTATGATATCGAATATCAACCCCGAACGACCATCAAATCTCAAATTTTATCAGGCTTCGTGGCCAACTTCACGCCAGCCCTCGTACCCGAAGTCGAAAGGGAACTTTTGTTAAAATCGGGTACATCATGGGGTGTGTGGACCCTTTTTACAAACGGATCTTCGAATGTGAAAGGGTCCGGGTTAGGTATCGTTTTGAAGCAGCCCACGGGTAACACTATTAGGCAATCTATCAAAACTTCTAAGTTGACTAACAATGAGGCCGAGTACGACACCATGATTGCAGGTATCGAACTAGCTAAAAGCTTGGGAGCGGAAGTCATGAAGCCAAATGCGACTCCCTACTGGTAGTAAACCAAGTAAACAGAACCTTCGAAGTTCGAGATGATAGAATGCAAAGGTATTTAGATAAACTGCAGGTGACATTACATCGTTTTAAAGAATGGACATTGCAGCATGTACCTCGAGAACAGAACAGTGAATCCGATGCCCTTGCGAATCTAGGATCATCAGTCGAGGACGGCGAATCAGTTCGGGGACTGTCGTTCAACTCTCAAAGTCAGTGATCGAAGAAGGCCACGCTGAGATAAACTCCACAAGCCTAACCTGGGATTGGAGGAATAAATATATTGAGTATTTGAAAAACAAAAAGCTTCTATTGGACCTTAAGGAATCGAGGGCTCTACGAACAAAAGCTGCTCGATTCACATTGGCTGAGGATGGAACATTGTACAGAAGGATGTTCGACGGAGCGTTAGCAGTATGCTTAGGACCAGGGGACACCGATTATGTCATACGAGAAGTCCACGAGGGTACTTGTGGGAATCACTACGGTGCCGAATCACTAGTTCACAAAATCATCGGAGCAGGATACTATTGGGCCAATATGGAATAGGACACTAAAGAATTCGTTCGAAAATGTGATAAGTGTCAAAGGTATGCACCAATGATCCACCAGCCCGGAGAACAACTTCATTCGGTCATATCCCCATGGCCATTTATGAAATAGGGGGTGAATATCTTCGGCCCTTTGCCATCGGCCCAGGTAAAGCTAAGTTTATTTTTATGACTGACTATTTATCTAAATGGGTTGAAGCATAGGCCTTTGAGAAAGTCAGAGAAAAAGAAGTAATAGACTTCATCTGGCATCACATCATATGTCAATTCGGGATACCTGCCAAGATTGTATGCGACAATGGAAAGCAGTTCATCGGCAACAAGGTGACAAAGCTTCTCAAAAATCACAAAATAAAAAAGATCTTATCGACACCATATCATCCTAGCGGAAACGGACAGGCCGAATCAACAAACAAGACCATCATTCAGAATCTGAAGAAAAGGCTATACAATCATTTTCTTTCTTGCTTATTGTTCTGCTTATTGTTCATCAGAATTGTTCATCATTTACTTCTCTTACACTACCACCTCGAGATTACTTCAATTCGAGGTCGAGGTTCAACTTATATGCTGGTTTGGTTTATTTTATAATTCAATTAAGTCATTTACTTTCTCATTTATCAATTGTTATTGAGTGAAATCACATATCCTTAAACCACTGTATAAGTTTAATTGTTATCCAGATTTTAAGGTAAACGAATAATTTGCTCGTTTTTCATTGGTTGAGTACATTATTTTTCCTATTTTTTTCACATTAAAATACAAAATAACCGAAATTCGTTGTATTTAGTAAGTGTGGTTCACCAGTGGAGGAGCAATCTACCAAATACCAATAAAAGAAAAGACGAAAATAAAAGCACGTTCTTTTTTCCAAATGTACACGCACTTTATGAAGATGAAGTTCTTCAACAAGTGAAAAAGAAATAGTAAAGTGAAGATAATTAGATGAGCTATCATTACAAAGTAAATTATTTCATCCATTCCATTTTGTGCAATCGCATTCTTTCCTTTTTAGTATGTTTAAAAATTATATATATTTGTATATTTGAACACTAGTTAATTTAGTAGCATTGACATTTTACCCGGACACTCTCTTACATTTTTATTAGGACGAAAAAGAGGCATTTTTAGTATGTAGCTTATGCGTCAAAAAGTCTTTCGTTTTTATTTAAACTCAGTATTCATTCAAACGCGGTCATGTTGAAATGGAGAATTAACAAACTTAAGTCCAATTTTAGCAGGAAGAAGGTTGGTTGGTTCGAACATTTTTCAAGATTTTTTTGTTAGATTTACAGGAGATATAGCCAAAAAGAGAAGTTCATCTAAGGTCTGCACTATGAAGCCAATCTTGCCTTCTCGATCCTGTCTCCGAGGGACAGTTGAACTCATGAATACTGCCAGGTTGGACGAGAGTTGGCTGGTCAATCTCAAAGATCTTATCGGCCGGCAAATCGGAGACGGACGATCATGATCCCGGCCTTACCAGCACCAGAGGTGTACTAATTTCAATCTTACTTTGTTAAAGTTATAGACGAAATTTGATAAGTGAATAAATATTTAGTTAAAATTGAAAAATTGACAAACATATGATTTGATTAAAATATTATTATAAGATAATTTTTTAGTAACAAATGATAGTTATTTTCTTAATCGTCTAAAAATATTTTTTTGTTGATGTACGCTTTGAAGTTTTTTCGAATTTAATAATGAAGTATAAAATCAATATGACACCTAAATAGTGATATATTCTATTTAATTTTAAGTTACCAAAATACTATTTTAAAATTGAAAAAGATATAAGAAATCTTGACATATGAATATGGAAGAACAAAGAGATGATAAACGCATCTCAATAACACTTGATAAGAAAGTGATACAATCCATTATATTTTTTTTAAAGAAAATTCTAATAAAATCTAAAAAGTATATATAAAATTTATATATTTATATGTCGATTTGGTTCGATTTTTTTACTCAATACCAAACCAAATCAAAACAAATATAATAAAAAATTTTAATCGATTTGATATGGTTTATAGCAGCCCCACAGAGCTCATTGTTGCATTGCAAGGGGTCAGCAAAAAGATAATGAATACATGACTTGGAATTTCGCACTTAATTTAATCAGCATAATATAGTTCTTCATCGTCTATTAGCATTCGCCCCTGAATATTCGTTTGGAGGTTGATTAAAGTTGTAGAATAAAGCAAATACTACTTGTAACACAAATTAGACCAACAAGTCTGAAAGGTGCCAAACATGGGCGGATTTATACGCTAATATATAGAGCATGTGAACTCATATCTTTGTGTAAAATTAGATATTTAATATAGATATTTTTAAAAAATGATCTAATATTATCTGTTGGCACCTATGCTCCAAGAAAATTAAATGGTGAATTTGATTAAACATTAAGAGTTTTACCTAAAGGAGCCGTGATCAATTCCCACTTAATTTCTTTTTTCTCCTTTGTTTAACGGGATCTTTAAACAAATAGCCGGCCATATTCATTGTTACTTTTTCTATCCATATATAGGTTATACACATATAATATATAAATTATACATATATTATACATTTACGGCATTTTTAATTTAAGCGGTTGGGTAGACAACTATTAAGAAAATGATCTTTTAGATATCTTATGTGTAAAAGACAGATCTCTTACATCTCCCATGTGTAAAAAAAAAGGTAGGGTCATAAAACTAAAACTAAATTTGTAAAGAGCCACAAAACCAATTGATCCTCCAATCTATCTATCTATATTATATTAAAAGTACGAAGGTCCTTAGCGAAACGTCGTTCGCCTTTTTTACCTTTCTAAAAATATTCTATATTGGACGAAATTTTAATTTAAGTAACTTTCCTAAAACTTAGGATTTTAAAATCAATTAAAATTGTACTTATCAATTCTTTCTTATTTGAATTATGTAGGCAATTCTAATATTTCGGACTTTAAAATCGATTTAGATTTTACCTTATATAATTATTTCCTTATTTGAATTATGTAACATATTAAAATTTATATATCAATAGCAAGTGGTTATTAACGTTGTCGAAGATCTAAAAATAATATAAAAACCCATGCATAATGGCTGCTCTTTTCATACATATTTATCAATTTTTTGGACATATTGTCCACCCTATAAATCGTTTACCAATTACTTTACAAGCCAAACCAAAGTAATAGTATTATTCAGAGTTGTTAGGATATTTTTGATAGTTTTTAAAACTTATGGATATAAGTTATATTTCATGTTTTTTTTAAAAAAAAAGTGAAGTATATTTTGAAAATTTTTGTCCAAACAGATTTTCATCTTCAAACAAAACTTCAACAAATCAAAATTTTTAAAATAAATGTGGAAATCTATAGCCAAACGCTATCTTAGACTTAAAAAAAGAAAAAAAACAATTGTTTGTTGGTAGACTTCTTATTGGAAGTAGAGTTTTAAAATTAAATCCATTTAAAATATTTTTTCTACTTTTAGTTTGCTTTTCCTTTTATGAAACCTAAAAAATTTCAGAGATCCATATTTTAAGTGTACAAAATTAGTGTAAAATATAAGTAAGATTAAAGCACTTGCCATTAATTTTGGAAAAAGAAATAGTAAAAAGAAATCTAAGGTTAATTGGGCAGAAAATCGTTTATAAATATACTTTATGAGAGTAAAAAATTGATGCAACACAATAAAACATTCATAAAAAACTCCTTTTAGAAAGAAAACACAAGCTCCGTATTTTTTTGTTAAAAAATGAATAAAAATATTTTTATAATATATAAGCATTTAAATTTGAATTAAACCAAGCCTACTTTAAAATTCCAAATTTAAATGAGGACTAATTATAGACATACAAGAAAACTAAACACTACATTGAGGAAAACTAGATAAAACTAGTTCCTTCACGATATGATAACAACCAAAATACATGAACAAGAAGTGAGACTTGAAAAAACAAATAAAGAAAGTGGAAGTAAGATACAAATATTGATGAGATATTAGCAATAGCTAAAATTAAATTTTAATTACCCCTAATACAATCAACAAAATACCTATACGAATAGAATCTTCAAGAGGAAGACAAGCCTCTAGCAAATTCTAGGGCTAGTTCAAAGGCAACCACACGTCTACCTTCAAGTTCACAAAATACATAACAATATGCAATATAATCTAAGAAAATGAAAGATGACCTAATATTTTCCATTTATACTAAGGTCTACATAATGACTAAAAAGACCGTTAGGTGCTTGGGCTCTCCACTTGTAATTGGGCCTCTTCACATGAACTTGGGCCACCATTCTTGAATACCATTTGGATGAAATTGTAGGCTCTATTAGGATTTTCCGAAAGGCCATTCAAACCTTCCAACTTCATCAAATGCATCCCAATAATTTGAAGGTACTTGGCTTGACTCCTAGTGAACGGTCTTGAAGGCACAAGCATAATATGACCATCTTCCTCTTCTTGAAAAAAAATCGACCTCGAATTTGTAACATATCCTATATCAAAACGAGACAAGTCACTAACATTGAAAATATCATGCACTTGTAATCATTAGGAAGATCAACTTTATAAGCACTCTCAATAATCTTTCAAGACCCATATCCTCTTGGTAGCAACTTGTTCTTTTTCTTGTGAGGACACCTTTCCTTGCTAAAATGCACCCACACCCATTCTCCGGATTCAAACACCATTTTCTTTCTTCATTTTGTTGACTTTGGTAGCCGCTTTTTGGTCCATCTTTTCAAGTTTTTTCCCAGCATTTTCATGAGTTTTCTTCATGTCTTCGACTCTTGTCTTGGCATATAAACTCACAACAACATCTTGAGACAAAAGGAGTTAGATCCAAAGGAGTTAAAGGATTGAAACCATAAACACATTCAAAAGAAGACATACCAACATATGAATGAATAGTCCTATTATATGCAAATTCTATCAGTGACAATTGTTCCTCCCAAGAAGTAAGCTTTCCTTAAATCATGGCCCTAAACATATTTTCTAATGACCTATTGACAACTTCGGTTTGACCATCGATTTGAGGGTGACAAGAAGTCGAAAATAAAAATTTAATGCCAAGCTTACCCCCACAAACCCTTCCAAAAATGACTAAGAAACTTGGAATCCCAATTACTAACGATAGTTTTTGGAATTCCATGCAACTTAAGCACATGATGAACAAATAAAGTAGCAACATGGGTAGCATCATCACTTTTATGACATGGTATAAAATATGCCATTTTAAAAAATCTATCAACTACCACAAAAATACTATCTCTAATTTTCCAGGCCCAGGAAAACCAAGAACGAAATTCATAAAAATATCAAACCAAGGAGCAATATACAAACCATGACATACCTTAGACTTAGCGTGCTTTCACTCGACACATTGACCACATACTTTATCTACGTCAAATTTCATCTTAGGCCAATAAAAGTACTCTATTAATATATCTAAAGTCTTAGGGACTCCAAAATATTCCATTAAACCACCACTATGTGCCTCTAACAAAAATTTCTATCCAAGAGGACGTAGGCACACATAACCTACCATCCCTAAATAGGAATCCATCAAACTTATGAAATCTCTTTTGCTTTTGTACTTTGACTAATTCCTTATCCATCTCCTCCTTCCCTTGATTATCAAGGTATGCATCATGTAACCTATAAGGTTTCTTGTATGCCTCAACTTGATCACATTTAATATAAAGTTTATTAAAGACATGATCACTAGGATAAGGTTCTCTTAGGCTCTCAAATCCCATCAACTTAGAAGTCAAAGTGTTCATTAAAATAAACCTCCTAGAAAGAGTATCCGCGACCACATTATCTTTGCCTTTCTTAAACTGAATCACATATAGAAATTTCTCAATAAACTCTACTCATTTAGCATGTCTCTTGCTTAATTTACCTTGGCTCTTAAGGTGCTTCAAAGATTCATGGTCTATTTTAATCACAAACTCCTTATACTAAAGATAATGTTGCAATTTGATAAAGCTCTAACCAAGACGTACAACTCCTTGTCATATGTAGAATAGTTCAAGCTCTCCCCTCTAAGTTTCTCACTATACTAGGCTATGGGTTGTTGATCTTGCATTAAAACTGCTCATATACCTATTCCACTAGTGTCACACTCAATTTCAATAGTCTTTTTAAAATTAGGAAGTTGATTTCCCCCAAACAAAGTTTATCTTTCAACTCCCTAAAGGAATCCTCTTTTTATTTCCCCCAAACAAAGGTCTTATCTTTCTTAATCACTTGGGTCAAGGGTGCGGCTATGGTGCTAAAGTTCCTAACAAGTCTTCTATAGAAACTAGCCAACCCATGAAAGCTCCTAACATCCCCATTAGACTTAGGTGTGGACCAACTCCTAATGGCTTCTTCTTTATAATCATCAACTTCTATACTCTTAGCACTCACGACAAAATCAAGAGAGACCACTTTATCAACACAAAGTGTATACTTTTTCAAAGTAGCAAACAATCTTTCCTTTCTAAGAACATCAAAAGTTTGTTTCAAGTGCTCAACATGCTCTTCAAGTGAATTTGAATACACCAAAATATTATCAAAGTAAACTACAACAATCTTTCCAATAAAGGGTTTCATCACATGGTTCATAAGCCTCATGAAAGTGTTAGGTGCATTAGAAAGTCCAAAAGGCATAACCATCCATTCATACAATCCACATTTAGTTTTAAAAATAGTTTTCCACTCATCACCGAATTTCATTCTTTCTTGGTGATAACCACTTCTCAATTAAATTTTATAAAAGATATGAGAGCCACTAAATTCATCAAGTAAGTCATCAAGCCTATGTATAGGGTGACGATACTTTACCGTGATTTTATTGATAGTCCTACAATCAGCGCACATTCTCCAACTTCCATCTTTCTTTGACACTAAGATAATGGCATGACATAAGGACTCAAGCTTTCCCTTACAAATCCATCTCAAAAAGGTCATCAACTTGCTTTTGCAACTCTTTTGTATCCTCTAGATTGCTCCTATATGCCGCTTGATTTGGAAGTTGAGATCCCGGAACAAAGTCAATCAAAGGTGGTAGTTCCCTTGGTACTCTTCGAGAAAGAAATCTTCATAACCTTGCAAAAGAGTAGAAAATTCACTAGGTACAAAAGGAGGTAGCTTATTAATAGTCAAAAAAACAATCTTTATGCATAAGAAGTATATGAGAACGGTTATCCTCAACCTCTCTGTGATGACCCAAAGGGTCATCCTATGATTTAAGACTCCATTTCGGGTTTGTTAGCCTTAAAAACATTATTTTTATTCATCTCAATTTACGTGCACAGTCCGGGCGTGAATCGGGAAATCCTTTATCTGAAATATATGAAATAATAGTTTTTGAGAGTTAAAATTTGATTTTTGGTTGATCAAGTTTTGAGTAAACGGACTCGGACCCGTGTTCCGACGGTCCCGAGAGGTCCGTAGTAAAATATGGGACTTAGCATATGCCCGGAATCGAATTCCGAGGTCCCCAGCTCGAGAAATGAATTTCTGATGAAAATTGTTAGACTGAAATTTAAAGGAATCAAAGAAATTGATTGGTGTTTAAACTCGTTGGTATCGGACCTGTATTATGGTTTCAGATCCCGATACAGGTTTATTATAATATTTAAGTCATATATGTGAAATTTGGTGAAAATCAGAGTTGATTTGACGTGATTCAGACGTCCGGTTGAGAAGATAATCAATTTGAAATGTTCTAGAGGAATTCATGAGTTTTGATGCTAAATCCGTAGTTTTAGGTATTATTTTAGCGATTTGATCGCACGATCAAGTCCGTAGGATGTTTTTAGATTTGTGTGCATGTTTGGTTTGGAGCCCTGAAGGCTCGGGAACCATCCGGGCGATGCGCGAGTTGAGTTAACTCTCAACAAGGGCTGCTGGTGCACCTGATCTGGTGTGCCCGCACCTGCGAACTTTTGGTCGCAGGTGCCAGCTCGCAGGTGCGAGTGACGCCCGCAGATGCGGCCTAGACCAACTTCCCATTTTCCGCATATGCGTACTTCCTCGCAGAAGTGGGACCACAGAAGCGAAACATTGTCCGCAGGTGCAGCCCCAGTGACCCAGCTCCCATTATGCAGAAGGGGACCTCCTGTCCGCACGTGCGGACACGCAAATGCGGCCCAAGTACCACCGGTGCGAAGGTCGGGCAATGAGTTCATTTAATTCGAACTCCAGCCCTTTTCTTCTTATTTTCAAAAGAGTATTCGACCTCCAGCCCTTTTCTTCTTATTTTTGAAATTTGGAAGAATTCGACCTCTATTGGGGTCGGATTCCAAAACCAATTGCATATCAGGGCTCGAGGGTGAACGAGTAAACGGATTTTGGTCCGAACCTCAAGTTTGGACCAAGCAGGCTTGGGGTCGATTTTTATTTTTTTTTGGGAAAACTTAGGAAAACCATGATTTTGCATTAAAGTTAATTCCTTTAGCAATAATTGATGATATTTAACTAATTATGATTAAATACGAGTGGGTTGGAGGTGAATTCTAAAGCAAAATCTGTACTTGAGCAGTGTGTGGCCTGCGAAATCGAGGTAAGTGTTGTGTCTAACCTTAGCTTGAGGGAATAGGTATTGTGTGACCACTTTCTACTTGTTTTGTTGCTAAATACAATGTTAGGTGAGGTGACAAGTACCTATACGTTATGGTCAAGTCATAACATGCGCTAATTCTTGTTATTCTTGCTGTCTTAAAGCCTATTATCTATGATTATTGTTGTTAGTGAAATACTGGAAGATTTGTATCCGATTCCAGCGAGATGGATAATATTGTGAATATTGAGTTGAGATTGAAATGTTAAATGGTGATATAAACTATGATGAAATACTGATTTCTTGTGAATTCCTCTTTATATGTTGTTAAAGATTCTGTGACGGGTGAGGAAGAGTGTAAAGCACGAAGGGTGATGCCGTGCCTAATTTATTTAAATGGCGCGGAAGAGAGTAAAAGCACGAAGGGTGATACCGTGCATAATTTATTTATATTGTTTGGAAGAGTGTAAAGCACGAAGGGTGATGCCGTGCATTCTAATTATTATTTGGTGAGGCTGAGAGTAAAAGAACGAAGGGTGAAGCCGTGCAAGTTTCCTTTCTATTTTAATTGCTTAAATTGTTGTTGATCACTGTCTATTTCTGTCTTATTGTTTTCTCACTCCTTATGTTAAATTCCCCAATATATGCTCCCTTCCCATTATTTGTTGTTTACTTTTCTTTATTTGTTGTTATTTCTACTAGCATGATTATACATGTCCAGGTCTTTATGTGGTGTCCTGTCCTAGCCTCGTCACTACTTCGCCGAGGTTAGGATCGATACTTACCAGTACATGGGGTCGGTTGTACTGATACTACACTCTACACTTCTTGTGGAGATCTAGGTTTAGGTCCGAGCTGAGTTCGAGTTAGAGCTGACATTTCCGCACCGAGACACGAGGTAGATCTGCTGATGTCCGCAGATTCCTGGAGTCTCTTCATTATTATTCAGTTACTGTTTTATTTAGTTCATAAACAGTTATACATTTTTCTTCAGCCAAATACTTGTAGTAAATTCTTAGTAGTTCGTGAATTGTGACTCTGATAACTTGGATTTTGCCTCATTTTTCGTTCCCCTATACATGAATTTGGATATAATGGTACATAAAGTGGCCCCAAAAGCTTATACATTGTGCTTGTAGCAGGATTGAACCAGAAATGAAGACACTCAGTCTAAAATATGCTCAAAAGAGGAGTGAATCCGGCACAAGGATCAAACGCAACAAAGATGATCAAGCAAAAGGCCACCGCGGCCGCGATCCTCATTTCGCGGTCCGCGGTGGCATTCCAGTAAGGTTGAAGACACTGCAAGTTTCCATCGCGGCCGCGGTCCTCATTTCGCGGTCCGCGATGACATTCCAGTGAGGTTGAAAATAATGCAAGTCTCCACCGCGACCGCGGTCCTCATTTCGCGGTCCGCGATGGCATTCCAATGAGGATTGAACCCAAGGTAAGTTTCCACCGTGGCCGCGGTCCTCGTTTCGCGGTTCGTGGTGGCATTCCAGTGAGGGTGTAGGCCAGGCAAAATTCTCACCGCGGTTTGCGGTCCTTATTTCGTGGTCCGCGGTCGAACCTTACCAGAAGCTCAGCAGCTCGGTAGTCTCATTATTTTTGCGAACCGCGGTCGTGTTTTTGCGGTCCGTGGTGGTCCCGCAAGGGCATTTTTGACCGAAAATTTGGTAGACTATAAATAGACTATTTTGTAATTTATTTACATATCTTGTAATTTCTGAAGTAGAGAGCACGTGAATATTTTAGGGTTTTCATCTTTCTAGCTTTGTTCTTGCATTTTTAACATTGAAATTTCAATATTCATTGTTAGGAATCAATTAAATGGGTTCTTCTTCTTCTCTATCATTGATTTCATCTTTGATTATGAGTAGCTAGACCCATTAGCTAGGGTTGTGGCTCAACCCTAGTGTGGGTATGTAATGGGTTTTTGAATTTAAGGTTGGAAAATTAATGGGTGTTGGCTATTTAGGCTAATTCAAGGTTTTTATTGCCATAATTAGTGGTTGCAAACACTAAATAGCCTTTTCATGACTTGGGTCTCTCTTGAGAAAGAAGACTTGAGTTTAGAAATTAGCCTAATAGGAAATTAGGGCATTATCAAGATATTGGTAGTCCCAATCAATTGGGTTAAACCCAAAAATGGTAAACCCTACTTGAGCCCTAATTAACAGGTTAAACCTCGAGAGAGTAATACCCTACCTAAGCCCTAATTTCTTGATTAATTGACACCCAATTGACCTCGAGGGGGTAATTAGGGTAAAATCACTCAAACTACCGAGTGGTATAGAGTGAGCACCTTCGTGCATTGGTTATAGCTGTATCCCTAACCAATTCCCTGACCTTAGAATTGAACCCCGTTGTGTATCCACCTAGGCAAAGGTCACGACCCTAGTGCCTTTATCAATATCATAAAACAAAAACAAAAACAAATTAGTCAGTAATTAGCTTACAAACAATAGAGTACACTTAGCATAGTTCAATACCAACAAATGTTTAGAAGTGCAATTAGAAACACTCGACCCTTTTAGATCACTTAGACACTCACCCCCATTATAGACTCCCTGTGGATTCGATCCCGACCATTCGGGTAAAATCTACACGATCCTTGCCTTCCTACTTATATAGTAGTGTGGGTGAGGCGTGATCACTTTTTGGCGCCGTTGCCGGGGAGTCTAACAGTGTGACTATTTTTGTGACTAGAAGCGTAGTGTTTTTTTCTTTCCTTCTATTTTTAACTTCCTTTTTATTTACTTAGGTACAATGGCTGATCCGCTAGGAAGTGTGATTCCGGGGGAGGAGGTTTATGACAACCAAGAAGATGAAATTAATTAACTTCCTCCACAAAGAAGGGGCCTACAGGACAATATACAGGATGATAGCCCAGACCCTCCCCCACCTCCAGCTCCTAGAGTTTCCCCTTGGGTCCTTGAAAACGAGGGGTATGCTAGTGCCATAGTCCCGCCAAGGATTCGAGCGGGGAACTTCCAAATCACAAATGTGATGCTCACTATCCTAGAGCAAAGAGGATACTTCACCGGAGCCGTGCACCAGAATGCCTATAAGCATATCAAAGGCTTTGTGGATACCTGTTGGGGGAGTAAGCAAACTAATGTGTCGGAGGACGTATTACGGTTACGGTTGTTCCCGTTCTCACTTCGGGGAAAGGCATTGGATTGGCTTGAGTGGCTCATAAACCATTCTATATCCACTTGGGACGAGCTCACGGATAAATTTATTGCAAAGTTCTTTTCCCAAAGACACATGGCGGCCCTTCGAGATATTTTAGAATTCAAACAAGAGCCAAACGAGCCACTACATGAAATATGGGAACGCTATAGAACCATGGTCAAGGAGTGTCCGAACAATGACATGAAAGAGGCTATGATACAAAAAACCTTCTACTGGGGAATCAACACGGTAAATCAATGTGTGGTCAACCAATTGGCCGGTGGTAATTTTATGAAGTTGACGTACCCGGAGGCATGTGAGTTTCTTGATGAAATGGCCGACACATCTTCGGCTTGGCAAAGTAGAGCAAATGTGCCTCAAGGGGAAACCGGTGTGAATAGTCTTCATAAGGAACTCAAGAACAAGGGCAAGCAATTTCCGAGCTCACAACAACCATGAACCAACTTGCTAAATCCCAACTCCAACAATTGCAAGGGCCGAAGCAAGTGAATGCTATGGAAGGAGTCCATATGCAAGGAAACCAAATGAGACCCTGGGGGAATATTAGGAAAAATCATGGTGATCAAGATGATCAAGGGCTGAGTGGTCATGAACAAGATGAAAATTATGATGACCAAGATGAGGATGTTATGTATGCAAACAACTACCAAGGGCAAGGTAATACTCAAAGCTGGGGGAATCAAAGGCCACGAAACTGGAACAATAACAATGCTAGGAATTGGAGCAATACCAATGAGCGTCAATGGAACAACAATAATGACCGACAGCGGGGGAACAACAACAAGGGGAATTGGAATGGAAGAAATAACAACAATAATTTGGGAGGCGAAGGTAGTCGGGGGTCGGGTTTTCAAAGGCCTCCAATGTACCAACAACCAAGCAACCCCCCTCCATATCAATCTCATGGACAAAGTTCTTCAATATAGGAGATGGGTCGGATAGAAAACATATTCAAACATATGATGGAGAGAAATGCAGAATCCGATGCCCAAATATCCTCTCACACTACTTCTATCCGAAATCTTGAAGTACAAATGGTCTAGATTTCACATGCCTTAAACACACACCCGAAGGGTGAACTACCGAATGATACGGTAGAGAACCCCAAGGGTGGGAACAATAACAACACCGGTCATGCCATGGCGGTGACTACTCGGAGTAGAAAAGGTGGTGAAGCAAGTACTTCGGGGCCAAAGAAGGTTGTTGTCGATGATGAAGTTTTACCCCAAGATGAGTTACCAGTTGATGTGGAACAAGCAATGGATGATCCAATTGAAGGTGAGGTGAGAATTGACATACATGACAATGGGGAAGATTTGGGTAGAAATGTGAACCTGTCTAGGGAGCACATAATTGACATGCCGGAACCGGTGGCCCCAAAGGCACCATTGCCTAGGCCACCTCCTCCCTATCATCAGAGATTGGCAAAACAGAAGCAAGAGACCCTGTTTAAAAATTTCTATGATATGATGAAGAGTCTTACCATATATGTTCCATTGGTTGAGGCCTTGGAGAAAATGCCAGGATACGCTAAGTTCATGAAGGACTTGGTGACTAAAAAGCGGTCCATAAAGTGTGAGACCATTAAGATGACTCACTAAGTGAGTGCTATTGTTCACTCCATGGCACCAAAACTTGAAGATCCGGGTGCCTTCACTATTCCTTGCATGATTGGGAGTGCAGACTTTGCAAAAGCCCTATGTGATCTTGGGGCAAGCATAAATTTGATGCCATATTCTGTGTTCAAGACTTTGGGTATCGGACAACCTAGGGNGGTATACATTGAAGCTGGGGAACTTACATTCAGAGTAGGTGATGAAAAAGTGATCTTCCATGTATGCAAATCTATGAAGCAGCCCAACAACACTGAAGTTTGCTCTTTTATGGACCTCGTGTCTGAGGTTATTATTGACGATGCCAGTGCTATAATCCATGTTGATGATCCTGTGGAGTTGGCCTTGTTGAATCATGAGGACTCAGTGGTATATGGTATTCTTGAGAGCACCCATGCCCTTCAAGGCATGGGGTCTTATTCTTATGCTCCCAGAAAATTGTCCTTGGACTTTGAGAACAGGAAGACCCCACCAACAAAGCCATCCATTGAAGAACCTCCGAATCTGGAGTTGAAGCCACTTCCTTCCCACCTCAGGTATGAATACCTTGGTCCCTCTTGTACTTTACCAGTTATTCTTTCCTCTTGCCTAACCCAAATGCAGGTTGACTTAACTTTAAAACTGCTAAAGAGGAGGAAGAAAGAAATTGGTTGGACCTTGGCGGATATTCGGGGTATTAGCCCCGCCTATTGAATGCATAAGATCATATTGGAGGATGGAGCCAAAACCCTCCATGGAACATCAAAGAAGACTCAATGAAGCTATGCAAGAGGCGGTGAAGAAGGAGATAATAAAATGGCTTGACGCGGGTGTTGTCTATCCAATTTCGGATAGCGCTTGGACTTCTCTGGTCCAATGCGTTCCGAAAAAGGGTGGAATGACAGTGACAAAAATGATAAAAATGAGCTCATTACTACAAGGAAGATTACCGGATGGCGGGTGTGCATGGACTAACGCAAGCTCAACATGGTAACCCGCAAAGACCATTTTCCTTTACCATTCCTGGATCAAATGTTGAATAGGCTCGCAGGCCGAGCCTTTTATTATTTCCTCGATGGGTATTCTGGATATAATCAAATTTTATAGCCCCGGAGGATCAAGAGAAGGCTACCTTTACTTGCCCATATGGCATTTTTGCCTTTGCTCGCATGCCATTCGGACTCTGTAATGCCCCGACCATTTTCCAAATATGTATGATGGCAATCTTCACCGACATGGTGGAGGACTTTCTGGAAGTATTTATGGACGACTTTAGTGTCTTCGGGGATTATTTCGACTAATGTTTGGGTCATCTTGATAGAGTCCTTGCTCGGTGTGAAGAAACATATTTGGTCTTGAATTGGGAAAAATGCCACTTTATGGTGGATGAAGGAATAGTTTTGGGCCATAAGATTTCAAAGAATGGAATTGAGGTTGATAAGGCAAAGATCGAGGTTATTTCAAAGTTTCCACCACCTAATTCATTGAGAGGATTCCGTAACTTTCTTGGCCATGCCGGTTTTTACCGGCGGTTTATCAAAGATTTCTCTAAGGTGGTGAATCCATTATGCAAGATGCTAGAGAAGGAAGCTAAATTCAGTTTTGATGAGCATTGTATGCAGGCTTTTGAACTCTTAAAACACAAGCTCACAACCACTCCTATTATCACGGTGCCGGATTGGAGTGCACCATTTGAGCTTGTGTGTGATGCAAGTGATGCTGCTGTGGGTGATGTGCTTGGGAAAAGGGTGAACAAAGTGTTTCATCCAATATACTATGCCAGCAAGACAATGAATTCTTCTCAAATGAACTACACAGTCACAGAGAAGGAGCTTCTAGCTATAGTCTTCGCCATGGAAAAATTTCGCCCTTATTTGATGGGTGCCAAGGTCATAGTTCACACTGACCATGCAGCACTCCGGTACCTCATGACCAAGAAGGATTCCAAGGCAAGACTTATTAGATAGGTGTTGTTATTACAAGAGTTTGATTTAGAGATCGTGGACCGAAAAGGGAGTGAGAATCAAGTAGCCGATCATTTGTCTTGGTTGGAGGAGCAATGACGTCCTTGTGACGGACTTGAGATCAATGATAGTTTTCCGGATGAACAACTCCTTTCAATGTCAATGCTAGAGATGCCCTGGTTTGTGAATATTGCTAATTTCCTCGTCACCGGAGTTGTCCCTTGTGATCTCTCTTCTAACCAAAGAAAGATGCTTCGAAGGGACAACTTGGATTTCTATTGGGACGAGCCTTATTTATTCAAGATTTGCACCGATGGGGTGATCCTGTGATGTGTACTGGAAGAAGAGCAACTAGCTATCCTTGAGTCTTGCCACTCCTCACCGTATGATGGTCATCATGGAGGGGCGAGAATTTCTTCTAAAGTGCTAGTGGATTCTTTTGGCCCAATTTGTATAAGGATGCTACTGACCTAGTGAAGAGGTGTGATGAATGCCAAAGAGCAGGGGGAATTTCCAAGAAGGATGAGATGCCTTTAAATTCGATTCTTGAGGTAGATATCTTTGATGTTTGGGGCATCGAATTCATGGGGCTATTCGTGAGTTCATTTGGGAACATGTACATCTTGGTTGCAGTTGATTATGTGTCAAAGTGGGTGGAGGCCGTGGCCTTACCAAATAATGAAGCGCGGAGTGTGATAGCCTTTCTCAAGAAGAATATCTTTACTAGGTTTGGCACTCAACGAGCCATCATCAGTGACGGGGGATCACAGTTTTGCAACAAAGCCTTCGACTCCTTGCTTTCCAAGTATGGGGTCAATCATAAAGTCACTACCCCGTACCACCCTCAAGCTAGTGGCCAAGTTGAAGTGTCTAACAGAGAGATAAAGAGCATATTATCCAAAACGTTCAACGCCAATAGGACCGACTGGGCCAAGAAATTAGATGATGCTCTTTGGGCTTACCGGACTGCCTACAAGACACCAATTGGGATGTCCCCATATCACTTGGTCTTCGGAAAAGCATGCCAACTTCCGGTGGAATTGGAGCACACGGCTATGTGGGCCTTGAAAAAGTTGAATTTGGAATGGGATGTAGCTGCAAATCTTCGGGTTGAGCAATTGAATGAGTTGGATGAGTTTAGATTCCATGCGTACTCCAGTTCGTCCTTGTATAAGGACAAAATGAAGTACCTACATAACAAATATGCTTGAGGTAAAGAGTTCAAGGTTGGTGATTTGGTCTTATTGTTCAATTCTCGGTTGAGGATATTCCCGAAAAAACTCAAGTCAAAGTGGAGTGGACCTTTTGAAGTGGTATTTGTTACTCCATTTGGGGCTCTTGACCTCAAGAACAAAAGTGGTGAAGTCTTCAGAGTAAATGGTCATGGGGTAAAGCACTATCTTGGCAAAGTCGATGACAACCACGTGGTGGCACTTCTTCATCTCAAATGATCCCGGTAACATGCGTCGTGCCGCGACGTTAAATCAGGCGCTTCTTGGGAGGCAACCCATGTGTCTTTATTTTCGTTTTCCTTGTTTTTCTGGGTAGAATAGGTTTCACTGTTGCACTAACTGGTTTTTGGATGTGTAGGATAATTTTGACACAGGAAATTTGGCTAAGTGTGGAAAATGGACCTCACTGGAATTTGCTTCGGGGCCGCGATTGTCTTTTCGCGGTCCACAAAGCCCCATGGCTACAACAATGGTTCTCTGGAATCTTTCTTCGTGGCCACGATCTCCTTTTCGCGGTCCGCAAATCCCATTTACTGAAGGATGCACTAAGCCATGAACGACTGAATAACCCCGGACCGTGATTGATTTTTTGCGGTCCACGATAGGTAAGAGGGGTGGACCCCAGTTCTTCTCTATAAATAGGCCACTAGGGTTTAATTTTCTACTTTACGCACTGTAACTATTCAAAGCTTCCTTGGATTGTGTCGTACTCTTGCATTCTCTGAAACTCATTGCTCTCATCCAAACTATCATCCAAGCATCTAGTAAGTGTATTTGTGCTGAATTAACTTCTTAATTTCTATATTTTCTTTATTTTCATCTTCTTTTTCATAATTTTTCACTTTTTAGGCTTTGAAAATGTTAGGGTTAGTCCAAATAAGTTCATCTTAGTCCCTTGGAATACAACTACACTGATTAATCGTGTAGGGCTTAACTAAATGAACACTTTAGCGTAGAAAAGGTAAAAAATGGAAACCCTAGGTAGAAACCCATTTCACGGACCGCGGTCCCTTTTTTGCGGACCGCGGTGCTTGTATTTGCAACCCCAATATGAGTTTTCACGGACCGCGGTCAATGTTTCGCGGTCCGCGGCCCCTGTTATTCAGAATTGATACTTCACTGGATCTTACTTCGCGGCCGCGGTCAGTTTTTCGCGGTCCGCGATGTGAAGGTCCAGAGAGTCATCTCCATCCGAGGGTCACCCACCGCGGTCCGCGGTTGATTTTTTGCTGTCCGCGGTGGCCTATCAGCAGTGAAATTGGTCTTCAATGTTACTTAAGTGTCTGTACAAAAATGCTCCGGGAACTAATATGTTCACCTATGTTTACTTTGCAGACAATGGTGCTATCTCGAGGAGGTGGTCGTAAACAAACTGGTCGAGGAGAATCTCAAAGGGGGAGAGGCCCGGGGGCACCCAGGCTACCATCCAAAGTTTGACGGCCTACGCGGGCTAGAGACTCCCCTCCCTCACCATCGGGGAGTGAGTATGCTTCGTCAGAGGAGGCCTCATCACAGTCATCTCCGTTGGACCCTGTCTCATTTCCCCCGACCCCAGAACATGCATCTTCCCCAGCTAAATCCTCCTCCAGCGCACACTCATACTCTACTTCCCCTACAACTTCTTTATCTGAGGAGAATTCAAGTGATAGCAAGGGGGATGAACAGGTGGTTGAAGGGGTCGAGCACACTCGAAATCCGGATGCGTGGAAAGATCGTTTTGTTAGTGAGAAGGCCTTTCACAGGTTCAGGGAATTGTGGACTCCACGGTCACTCATTCCGGAGCGTACCTTTTCACTTAAAGAGTTGTCTACCTACAACCCCTATGTGAAGCAGCAGTTCAGAGACATAAAAGGGTGGTCTTACTTCAATGAACATCTCCCGGATTCAAATGAGCACATAGTGAAAGAGTTCTACACAAATTTGCTATTTCTTGCAAAGGACTCAAAGGCATCCCAAGTCCGAAATCTCACAATTCCCTTTGATGTAAAACCACTCAATGAATATTTGGAGATGGATGATGTAGATGATTCTTTATACCGGGAGAAACTCACAGAAAATGATGCAGCTAGAAATTGGTTGGCTTAGCCCGGGGAGACTCCGGAGTGGTTGACTGCTGGGAAGACTATCACCAGGAAGACCCTTAACTTTGAAGCCAAAGGGTGGGAAACGTTTGTATGCAGCAGGCTGGATCCGACACATCATGACCAAACCCTCCCCCTCAGTCGGGCTGTGCTAGTGGCATCTATCATGGCTGGGTACCCCATCAATGTGGGGAATATGATGTCTGAGGTTATTAGCCGGGTTGTCAGCACAGGTGATACTTCTTACCCCTTTCCTCATTATCTAACAATGTACTGTGAAGACTAGGAGGTAACCAAGAAACGCTTTGATACCAAAGTCAAGCCCAAAGCGCCCTTTTCTTGGTATGATTTGAAGGATGATGACAACCCTAAGAAAAAGTCAAAGGGTAAGTCCGTTGCCTCCACTAGCTAGTCTGAAGAGTCAGTGGTGGTGGTGGAACCTTCTGTTCCCCAGCCAGCCATTCCAGAGGAGGCTCCAGGCCCTTCTACCTCCACCGGCACTGACATTCCCTCCACCAGAACCTATCCCATGACTGCTCACCGGCTGAACCTAACACTGACAAGCCTCAACAATTAGATATAGTCAACTACTACAAAGTTGACTGCAATCTCTAAAGTTGTGGCAACCTCAGCTACTCCTCCCCCACCACAGTTCCCACAGTCCGTTGAGGATACTCTGAAAGAAATTTTGGAAAACCAGAAGAAAATCCTGAACGCGGTGGGTGCACATGAGAGTGCATTGACAAAGCTGGCCAAAGAAACAAAGAAGTTGAGGAAGACTCGGGCGTCAAAGGAGGAGGTGTCTAAGTTGAGAAAGGAGGTGGACAAGCTAAAGGGTGATCAGATTCCTTTGGAGATGCTACTAGCAGACCCTACAGAGCTGCAGCCACAACAACAGACAGGGCATCAGTCAGTGCAGGAGGAGGATCCGGTGAGGCCATTGAAGAAGAGGAAGGTTATGCCCCGTGCTCAGGACATCAGACTTGTACTGGCAGACCCTCCCATAGAGCAGACCCAGACCACCGGAGCTCTATTGCAGGCAGCAGCAGACCCATCCCCTTCACAACCACAGCCAGCAGCAGATCCATCTCCTTCACAGTCTCAGTCTCAGTCTCAGGCAGACCCTATCCCCTCAGACACAACATCATGGACCACAGCAGGCCAAGGGCCAATAGGGAGTTTTCTTTACTCTCTCTCTCCTATATTTTGTGCACTATTTTTGTTATATAGAATTGAGGAAAATGCTATCTCTTAGTTGGGGGAGTGGCCCTATAGGCATTTGATTTTGGTTACATTGGGTTGTATAATGCAAACGATATTTTCTTTCTTTTTCTTTATGTTATTTTCCATTTTGGTATGTATAAGTTAACTATCCATTGTAAATATTCATCCCCTATGTATATTCATCTAATTCCCCTAATGTACATATTCATTCTATCCCACGCACTTTACTTTTCACACATTTTCTATTTTATAGCTTCTTAGTTTGGTTTTCGCGCGAGCAATAAACCTTTGATTTTCTTAACGCCACGGTTCTTTCCAAAGGTGGAATTTATGTGAACCGGGTGGCTCTTCTCAAGGATGGACGGCGTGACAACCTTCTTAAGGGTTTGAGTCTATTTTTACTTTTCTTTTTGTTTTGTCTTTCAATAACGGTGCCTCAATAAAAGCTTCACCTGGGCCTAATACAGTTGCCTTTGATCCCATGGTCAAAGACAAACCATTGTGTTTAGGATGGTGATAGTGACGATCTTGAGACTCTTGTGTTGGCCGATAATCATCGGGTGGTTCTTCGGGACCATTATTTTTGTTACTCAAAACATGACTAAGGTCGTTGTGGGCCCTCGACTTGGTTTCTATATCAATCCTTTAGCTATGAGTGGTGAGAAATTCATAATTACAAGTCCAAGTTCCGTGCCACTAGTCTAGAACTTGCCCTGCGTGTTGTCTAGGCAAAATTCTAGGTGTAATCTGACTTGAGAAGTGACTATAGGCTTTCCTTGGCTTGAAAAAAGAATTGAACACTTCCATGAACTTCGAAAAGACATATTCCCTAGTCAACCCTTTTGAGCCTTAAGCCCTTTCCTTCAAAACCCAAGTTACAAGCCTTCAACCATTCTTTTACCCTCTCTTGGCACCCGATCTTTCCTTGGCACTAGGCAAAAAGCATAAGTTTGGGGGAGAGATGAGGGATGTGATGAAGTGAAAAAAAAGGCACAAAAGAAAGAAATAGAAAATGCAATGAAAAAGAAAGAAAAGAAAAGAATGAACAAAAAGAAGAAATAAAGGGAATTGATGAAAAAGCGATGCCAAAAGTTTGGAAAGCATAAGAAGAAGATGGAATTGATGAGAAAGTGTCTCTCCAACCCTACAAAAGATAAAAGGACTCAAAGAGTCAAGAAAAAAAAAAGTGAGAACGGTTAAAAATGAAGTGCTTAAGGAAAGATAAGATTCACTCTGACCAAATACTTCCTACCCTTAACCAAAATCCTTCATCATGATTCCACGAAAGTCCTAAATGATCTCAGGTCGAGTGAAACCTGCAGTAGTGGTGATTTACACAAAGGGCAAGCCTATGGTACTTTGATCCGAACTTGGGACTTTTTCCTTGATGAGAGATGAGCGATTCCCCATATTCCTCGTTCTGAGTGTCATTATTCTAAAGGTGCGGTGCTTTAGGAAAGATACGGAATAAGAGTATAGGATCCACACTGACCGAGGTAGTAGTTAGAATTTCACTGATGAGTTGGATCAACCCTTGAAGCTCTTGTATCACACTTGAAACTATGGTTTTGAAAATTTCAAGCATTGTTAATGACTCATTTGCATTAGGGGCTATGGTTAGTCCCAAATGATGCTAGTTGAGGTCACCATTAGTTCAGCCGAATTTTTGTGAAATCTATCATAGGGGTGGGGTTTATTTTGTTTGATTGAGGACAAGCAAGAGCTTAAGTTTGGGGGAGTTGATAACTTGGATTTTCCCTCGTTTTCTGTTCCCCTATACATGAATTTTGGATATAATGGTACACAAAGTGGCCCCGAAAGCTTATACGTTGTGCTTGTTGCAGGATTGAACCAGAAATGAAGACACTCAGTCTAAAATATGCTAAAAACAGGAGTGAATCCGGCACAAGGATCAAACACAACAAAGATGATCAAGAAAAAGGCCACCGCGGCCGCGGTCCTCATTTCGCGGTCCGCGGTGGCATTCCAGTAAGGTTGAAGACACTACAAGTTTCCATTGCGGCCGCGGTCCTCATTTCGCAGTCTGCGGTGGAATTCCAGTGAGGTTGAAAATAATGCAAGTCTCCACCGCGGCCGCGATCCTCATTTCATGGTCCGCGGTGGCATTCCAATGAGGATTGAACACAAGGAAAGTTTCCACCGCGGCCGCGGCCCTCGTTCCGCGGTCCGCGGTGGCATTCCAGTGAGGGTGCAGGCTAGGAAAAATTCTCACTGCGGTCCGCGGTCCTTATTTCGCGGTCCGCATTCGGACCTTACCAGAAGCTCAGCAGCCTCATTATTTTCGCAGACTGCGGTCGTGTTTTCGCGGTCCGCGGTGGTCCCACAGGGGCATTATTGTCCGAAAATTTGGCAGACTATAAATAGACTATTTTGTAATTTCTTTACATATCTTGTAATTTCTGAAGTAGAGAGCACGTGAATATTTTAGGGTTTTCATCTTTTTAGCTTTGTTCTTGCATTTTTAACATTGAAATTTCAATTTCATTATTAGGAATCAATTAAATGGGTTCTTCTTCTCTATCATTGTTTTCATCTTTGATTATGAGTAGCTAGACCCATTAGCTAGGGTTGTGGCTCAACCCTAGCGTGGTTATGTAATGGGTTTTTGAAATTAAGGTTGAAAAATTAATGGGTGTTGGCTATTTAGGATAATTCAAGGTTTTTATTGCCATAATTAGTGGTTGCAAACACTAATTAGCCTTTTCATGACTTGGGTCTCTCTTGAGAAAGAAGACCTGAGTTTAGAAATTAGCCTAATAGGA
Organism: Nicotiana paniculata; assembly: GCA_005239505.1. Lineage (NCBI taxonomy): Eukaryota > Viridiplantae > Streptophyta > Magnoliopsida > Solanales > Solanaceae > Nicotiana > Nicotiana paniculata. Next base: position 36,875 of record ML361615.1, read on the forward strand.
AATTAGGGCATTATCAAGATATTGGTAGTCCCAATCAATTGGGTTAAACCCAAAAATGGTAAACCCTACTTGAGACTAATTAACGGGTTAAATCTCGAGAGAGTAATACCCTACCTAAGCCCTAATTTCTTGATTAATTGACACCCAATTGACCTCGAGAGGGGCAATTAGGGTAAAATCACTCAAACTACCGAGAGGTATAGAGTGAGCACCTTCGTGCATTGGTTATAGCTATATCCCTAACCAATTCCCTGACCTTAGAATTGAACCCCGTTGTGTATCCACCTAGGCAAAGGTCACGACCCTAGTGCCTTTATCAATATCAGAAAACAAAAAAAAAAAAAAATTACTCAGTAATTAGCTTACAAACAATAGAGTACACTTAGCACAGTTCAATACCAACAAAGTTTTAGAAGTGCAATTAGAAACACCCGACCCTTTTAGGTCACTTAGACACTCACCCCCATTATAGACTCCATGTAGATTCGATCCCAACCATTCGGGTAAAAGCTACACGATCCTTGCCTTCCTAGTTATATAGTAGTGTGTGTGAGGCATGATCAGACTCCAAACCCTGGGTAGCTAGACATTAGTATTAGTTTCGCAGTATTGTTTTACCATTCCATTTATTACTGGTGGTATCATACATTGGACGGTTAACATTTCTCATATGTTTTTAATTGTCTTAATGTCGTAACCCTCTAATGTTTGCTTGCCTAGCAAGTATAGAGTTAGGCGCCATCACGGTCCCGACGGTGGGAAATCGGGTCGTGACAAGTTGGTATCAGAGCACTAGGTTGCCTAGGTCTCATAATTCACGGACAAGCTTAGTAGAGTATTAGGGATCGGTACGGAGACGTCTGTACTTATCTCCTAGAGGCTATAAAGTTAGGAACAAGTTAACTTTTATTCAACTTTGTCGTACGATTCTTGTTATCCCAATACTGATTAAACTCTTCTATTCTTATTCTCTCGCAGATTATGAGACCACGTACCTCTTCTTCCTCTGACCAGCAACTGCATCCTCCAGCAACAACAACTCCTTCAAGGGGCAGAGGCCGAGGCCGTGCCAGGGGCCGAGGCAGGGGCAGGACTCAGCCTAGTGCTCAGGCAGCAACTCCAGCTGCAGAACCCTAGATAGATCTTGATGAGGGGGCTCCAGCTCAGATCCTTCCGCGCGGGACCAGCTCAGATCCCAGAGGGGTTTATGGATACCCCAGTGCTTCAAGATTCCTTGGTCCGACTAGTAGGCGTTATGGAGAGTGTAGCCCAGACCAGTGCACTCCCCGGGGCAACAACCGTATCTAAGGCTGGAGAAGGAGTCCAGACTCCTGCTACCCACACTCCGGAGCAGATTACTCCTCAGCTTCAGACCCTAGTAGCCCATCTAGTTGGGATAGTTCAGCCAGTTGCTGCAGCATCGCTCGTTGATGGGACATGTATGTCCTCTGATGTTTTGTGGAGATTGGACAGGTTAATTGAGCTTTTCCCTGTTCATTTCAGTGGTGCCACTTCAGGGGACTCCCAGGAATACCTTAACAACTGTCATGAGCTTCTTCAGAACATGAGTATCTTGGATACCAATGGGGCCGACTTTGCTGCTTTTCAGATGACTAGTTCTGCCAAGAAATGGTGGGGGGATTATCTATTGACTAGACCAGCGGGATCACCTGCTCTTACTTGGGACCAGTTTTCACACCTCTTATTGGAGAAGTTTCTACCTATTACTACTAGAGAGGAGCGACGCCGTTAGTTTGAGCGTCTCCAGCAAGGCAGCATGACTGTTACATAGTATGAGACCCGTTTCGTGGATTTGGCCTGCCATGATACTCTTTTGCCACCCAAAGAGAAGGAGAGGATTAGGAGATTTATTGAGGGTCTTGCTCAGCCTATCGTATTGCAGATGCCTAAGGAGACAGGGAGCGAGATATCTTTCTAGGATGCGACCAATGTGGCCCGGCGAGTTGAGGTAGTTCTTGGATTGGGAGGTCAGGGGTCCGACAAGAGACCTCGCCATTCCGGTGGATTCAGCGGTGCCTTATTTGGAGGCGGAGTTACTTTCAGTATAGGCCATTCTTTCAGGCCATTCCATTCAGCACTTCAGACATCCCATGGTGCCCAGGTGGTCGTGGCTCTTACTTGCCTTATTTTAATCAACCAACTCCTATCAGTGCACCTACTCTTAGAGTTTTCATGGTGGTTATACAGGTCGACTCTTATGTGTCATCTTATTTTTCTTCGTATTTGGTCGTGCCCCGCGATTCCTTGAGAGTTCTTGTTTATGTGTCTACGCCCGTGGGGGATGCTATTATTGTAGATCGTGTGTATTGCATGTGTGTGGTCGTTATTGAGGGTCTTGAAACCAATGTGGACCTTTTGCTTCTCGACATGTTTGATTTTGATGTCATATTGGGTATGGATTGGCTGTCGCCTTATTAAGACATCTTGGACTATCACGCCATGACAGTGACATTAGCCTTGAGGATTGCCTCGATTAGAGTGGAAAGGGACTCCTGGTCATTCCTCCACCAGGGTTATTTCTTATATGAAGGCTCGGTGTATGGTCGAGAAGGGGTGTTTGTCTTATTTGGCTCATGTTCGTGATTTTAGTGTTGCGGTTTCTTCTATAGACTCGGTGCCTGTCGTTCGTGAGTTTCTCGAGGTGTTTCTTGCAGACCTTCTGGGGATGTCACCCGACAGGGATATCGATTTTTGCATTGATGTGGCTCCGGGCACTCAGCCCATTTCTATTCCTCCATACTGGATGGCCCCGCCAGAATTGAAAGAATTGAAAGAATAGTTGCAAGACTTGCTTGATAAAGGTTTCATTAGACCTAGTGTCTCGCGATAGGGTGTACCGGTATCGTTCATGAAGAAGAAGAATGGATCGATGAGAATGTGTATAGATTACCTGCATTTGAACAAGGTTACTATCAAGAACAAGTATCCATTGCCGAGAATTGATGATTTGTTTGATCAGCTTCAGGGTGCCAAAGTATTTTCAAAGATCGATTTGAGATCGGGATACCATCAGTTGAATATTAGGGCATCCGATATCCCTAAGACAGCCTTTCAGACGAGGTATGGGCACAATGAATTTCCGGTGATGTCTTTTGGCTTGACAAATGCCCCAGCAACATTTATGGACTTGATGAATCAGGTGTTCAACCCTTATATGGATTCCTTTGTGATTGTGTTCATTGATGACATTCTGATATACTCCCGTAGTTGGGAGGATCATGAGCAGCACCTCCGGATAGCGCTTCAGACTTTGAGGGACAGTCAGTTTTATGCTAAATTTTTGAAGTGCAAGTTTTGGTTGGATTCAGTAGCTTTCTTGAGTCACATCGTATCAGCAGAGGTTATTCAGGTAGATCCTAGGAAGGTAGAGGCGGTGAAGAACTGGCCTAGACCCATTTCAGCCACGGAAATCAGGAGCTTCTTAGGTTTGGCGGGTTACTACCATCGTTTTGTGGAAGGGGTTTCATCTATAGCATCCCTAATGACTAAATTGACTCAGAAAGGTTCCCCATTCAAACGGTCGGACGAGTGTTAGGCGAGATTTCAGAAGCTCAAGACAGCCTTGACTTCAACATCGGTGTTGCCGTCAAGTTCAGGATCTTTCACGGTATATTATGATGCCTCCTGTGTTGGGCTCGGAGCGATATTGATGCAGGAAGGCAGGGTGATTGCATATGCATCTCGGCAGTTGAAGATTCATGAGAAGAATTACCCTGTCCACGACTTCAGCCATTGTTCACGCATTGAAGATTTGGAGGAACTATCTTATGGTGTGCCGTGTGAGGTTTTTACGGATCACCGCAGCCTTCAGTACTTGTTCAAGACAAAGGATCTCAATTTGAGACATAGGAGATAGTTAGAGATGCTGAAAGACTATGACGTCACTATATTGTACCATCCGAGGAAGGCCAATGTGGTCGCTGATGCTTTGAGTAGGAAGGCGATGAGAATGGGTAGCCTTGCGTTCATTCCAGTCGGTGAGAGGCCGCTAGCTTCGAACATTCAGACTTTGGCTAATCAGTTTGTGAGGTTAGAAATTTCAGATCCCAGCCGTGTTCTAGCTTGTACAATCGCTCGGTCTTCCTTATTCGAGCGTATCAAAGATCGGCAGGATGATAACCCCCATTTGATGGTCCATAGGGACACGGTTCGGCACGGTGGTTCCAAGGAGGTTACAGTTGGAGATGATGGTGTTTTGAGGATGTAGGGTCGAGTGTGTGTGCCTAATGTTGATAGGCTTCGTGATTTGATCCTTGAGGAGGCTCACAGTTCTAAGTATTCTATTCACCCGGGTGATGCCAAGATGTACCAGGACCTGCGGCAGCATTATTGGTGGCGAAGGATAAAGAAGGATATTATTGCTTATGTGGCTCGATGCTTGAATCAACAGGTGAAGTATGAACACCAGAGACCCGGCGATTTGCTTCAGCAGATAGAGATTCCTGAGTGGAAGTGGGAGCGTATCACTATGGACTTCGTTCTTAGACTCCCACGGACTTAGAGGAAGTTCGACGCCGTTTGGGTTATTATGGATAGGCTAACTAAATCAACACATTTCATTCTGGTGGAAAGTACTTAAACCTTGGAGCGGTTGGCAGAGATATATATTCAAGATATTGTTCGCCTTCACGGTGTGCCCGTGTCTATCATTTCTGATCGAGATACAAAGTTTACCTCGCACTTTTGGAGGGTGATGCGAGACTAGAATTCATAGTTTAATCGGGTATATGCCTTATAGTTTATGCGCATTAATGATAAAAATACACTTTTTATGTGCATAATAGAGTCTATTTCATGTGTAGGTGAATTGGAGATGGAAACCGAGCTAAATGGATGCAAATACATCAAAAATACGCTCAGGAGGTGAGGAGGAGTGCACCGGGCTATGGCCAGGCACCAGAGCCCAAACGCCTGACCCTGCCTGGCGTTAGCCAGGCGTTGGAGTCCAAACGCCAGCCTTAGCATGTCGTTATCCAGGCGTTAGAGCCCAAACGCCAGGCCCCTGTTTCGGTCAATTCCGAGTTTTGACGAGTTTAAGTGTTTCCCGGTTGGAATAGAAGTCTCCTACACGTTTAGGGTTTGTCCTAAACATATAAATAGACTCCTAAAACACAACTTAACGAGGATTGGAAGGCAGACGAAGGATTTGAAGAGAGAAAACCATTGAAGTGACAAAAACATTGATTTTTACATCTTTTATTCATTACATTGTAGTTCAAGTATACAAGTTATTTTGAGTTTGATTCTTATCAACATGTCTAGCTAACTTCTTTAATCTAGGGTTTTGGTAGAACCCGTTGCGGATGAATTTGTTGTGATATTAATATATTTTTGTTGATTAATCTCTATTTGTTCAACTACGTT
>MDKI01161754.1:0-52879 GCA_005239505.1 Nicotiana paniculata
TTGTAGTAGTCATATGACCTATGATAATTACATCGATCGTTGTGATTCATAGTAATTTAATAGCCGTTTATATAATTTCGTACATTAAGGTCATACGTATTGTCTAATGGAAACTAAGTAATTCCACTGACTAAGGTTGTAGTAGTCATATGATCTATGATAATTACATCGATTGATGCGATTCATAGTAATTTAATAGCCGTTTATATAATTTCGTACATTAAGGTCATACGTATCGGCCATTGGCAACTAAGTAATCCCACCGACTAAGGTTGTAGTAGTTATATGTCCTATGATAATTACATCGATCGTTGCGATTCATAGTAATTTAATATTCGTTTATATAGTTTCATTTATTAAGGTGATACGTATTAGCCATTGGCAACTAAGTAATCCCACCGACTAAGGTTGTAGTAGTTATATGTCCTATGATAATTACATCGATCGTTGCGATTCATAGTAATTTAATAGCCGTTTATATAGTTTCATACATTACGGTCATACGTACCGGCCAATGGCAACTAAGTAATTCCACCGGCTAAGGTTGTAGTAGTCATATGACCTATGATAATTACATCGATCGTTGCGATTCATAGTAATTTAATAGCCGTTTATATAGTTTCATACATTACGGTCATACGTACCGGCCAATGGCAACTAAGTAATTCCACCGGCTAAGGTTGTAGTAGTCATATGACCTATGATAATTACATCGATCGTTCTGATTCATAGTAATATAATAGCCATTTATATAGTTTCGTACATTAAGGTCATACGTATCGGCCAATGGAAACTAAGTAATTCCACCGACTAAGGTTGTAGTAGTCATATGGCCTATGATAATTACATCGATCGTTGCAATTCATAGTAATTTAATAGCTATTTATATAATTTCGTACATTAAGGTCATACGTATTCGCTAAAGGAAACTAAGTAATCCCACCGATTAAGGTTGTAGTAGTCATATGACCTATGATAATTACATCGATCGTTGCGATTCATAGTAATTTAATAGTCGTTTATATAATTTCGTACATTAAGGTCATACGTATCGTCTAATGGCCACTAAGTAATTCCACCGACTAAGGTTGTAGTAGTCATATGACCTATGATAATTACATCGGCCGTTGTGATTCATATTAATTTAATAGCCGTTTATATAATTTAGTACATTAAGGTCATATGTATCGGCTAATGGCAACTAAGTATTCCACCGACTAAGGTTGTAGTAGTCATATGACCTATGATAATTACATCGATCGTTGCGATTCATAGTAATTTAATATTCGTTTATATAGTTTCATATATTAAGGTGATACGTATTGGCAAATGGCAACTAAGTAATTCCACTAACTAAGGTTCTAGTAGTCATATGACCTATGATAATTACATCGATCGTTGCGATTCATAGTAATTTAATAGCCGTGTATATAATTTCGTACATTAAGGTCATACGTATCGGCCATTGGAAACTAAGTAATCCCACCGACTAAGGTTGTAGTAGTCATATGACCTATCATAATTACATCGATCGTTGCGATTCATAGTAATTTAATATTCGTTTATATAGTTTCATATATTAAGGTGATACGTATTAGCCATTGGCAACTAAGTAATCCCACCGACTAAGGTTGTAATAGTTATATGTCCTATGATAATTACATCGATCGTTGCGATTCATAGTAATTTAATAGCCGTTTATATAGTTTCATAGATTACGGTCATACGTATCGGCCAATGGCAACTAAGTAATTCCACCGGCTAAGGTTGTAGATGTCATATGACCTATGATAATTACATCGATCGTTCTGATTCATAGTAATATAATAGCCATTTATATAGTTTCGTACATTAAGTTCATACGTATCGGCCAATGGCAACTAAGTAATTCCACCGACTAAGGTTGTAGTAGTCATATGAACTATGATAATTACATCGATCGTTGCGATTCATAGTAATTTAATAGACGTTTATATAATTTCGTACATTAAGGTCATACGTATCGGCTAATGGAAACTAAGTAATCCCCCCGACTAAGGTTGTAGTAGTCATATGACCTATGATAATTACATCGATCGTTGCGATTCATAGTAATTTAATAGACGTTTATATAATTTCGTACATTAAGGTCATACGTATCGGCTAATGGCAACTAAGTAATTTCACCGACTAAGGTTGTAGTAGTCATATGACCTATGATAATTACATCGACCGTTGCGATTCATATTAATTTAATAGTCATTTATATAATTTCGTACATTAAGGTCATATGTATCGGCTAATGGCAACTAAGTATTCCACCGACTAAGGTTGTAGTAGTCATATGACCTATGATAATTACATCGATCGTTGCGATTCATAGTAATTTAATAGTCGTATATATAATTTCGTACATTAAGGTCATACGTATCGGCTAATGGCAACTAAGTAATCCCACCGACTAAGGTCGTAGTAGTTATATGACCTATGATAATTACATCGATCGTTGCGATTCATAGTAATTTAATAGCCGTTTATATAGTTTCGTACATTAAGCTCATACATATCGGCTAATGGCAACTAAGTAATTCCGCTGACTAAGGTTGTAGTAGTCATATGACCTATGATAATTATATCGATCGTTGCGATTCATAGTAATTTAATAGCCATTCATATAATTTCGTACATTAAGGTCATACGTATCGGCCAATGGCAACTAAGTAATTCCACCGACCAAGGTTGTAGTAGTCATATGACCTATGATAATTATATCGATCGTTGCGATTCATAGTAATTTAATAGCCATTCATATAATTTCGTACATTAAGGTCATACGTATCGGCCAATGGCAACTAAGTAATTCCACCGACCAAGGTTGTAGTAGTCATATGACCTATGATAATTACATCGATCGCTGCGATTCATAGTAATTTAATATCCATTTATATAATTCCATACATTAAGGTCATACGTATCGTCAAATGGCAACTAAGTAATTCCACCGACTAAGGTTGTAGTAGTCATATGACCTATGATAATTACATCGATCGTTGCAATTCATACTAATATAATAGCCGTTTATATAATTTCGTACATTAAGGTCATACGTATCGACCTTATTATAATAGTAAATATATAATTATATATATATTTTTGGTTAATCTTAATTATAATAAAGGAAAATCATGATAATAAAAGGAAAATCATATTTTTTGTATTCTAGCTTTTTTATTAGGAGGGAAAACAAGATGGCATATTTGGAGTCAAATGTTAAATACAATTTTCGGAGGAAAACAAAGTGAAAAGTAAAAATACATCGTTTGGAGGGAAATTGAAAGTTTTTAATCTTTATATATCTCTTTAACACAAGAACAATATATCTCCAACTCTCTAAGCAAAATAAATACTTTAAGCATGAATGTGGACAGATGGATCGAAGAAGAATTATATCCATGGTTTCAGATGAGAGTGCCCAGATCATACATTAGGCATGATTATCTGGTAATTTTATTTTTGTTAAATTTCATGATTTGTTAACTGTTTATTATCCCAACTAGCAATGAATCCTAAACACTGTCTTTACACTATGTTCTTGCAGTTTCTCCCAAAGAGTATATGTGGCTATCTTCTTCTTATTTCGGTTAATACAACTTTTAGATGTAATGGGAAGGAGTGGCATGTGACTCTCACAAGTGGTGTTCGTAGAAGACTCGTCAATGAGTGGAAACAATTTGTTGTCGACAATAATATTAATAAAGGGAATATTGTTCTCTTTGAACTAGTTCAGGCAACATCAGGGGCTGTGATCTTCTATGTTCAAGAGCTAGGATTAACTAATGCTTAGCTTGATAATTTCTCATCTTTAGTTTTTTTTTAATTAATCCAGTCACTATCTTCAAAATATTGTTTGTCTTTTTCCATTTATTATTGTTATATTTATTTATTTTAATAAGACTAAACTTAAAGCTATACCCTAACTCCTAAACCCTAAACCTAAACCTGAACGAACCTACACCTAAACCTAAACAAGGATAAAATAATTTTACATGGATTAATCTAGACTCCTAAGATCAAGAATACTATATGGCAGAAGTGAAAAAAAAAATCCAACATCTGTGAATTGCATGCCACTATATGGCAGAATTTTTTTTAAAAATAAAAAAAAATAAAAACCAAAATGTGTATAAGCGGATGGATAAAGACAAGTTCCTATAATTAATTATAGTCATAGAGGAGAGTAATGATTGCATGGAGGAGTTTAATGGTGCATAGAGGAGTGAAATTGACTACTAGGGGAAGTGTAATGGTTGCATCAATGAGTGCAAGAGGCTACTGGAAAGTGTAATGAATGCATAGAGGAGTGGAAGGGGCTGCTATGGTGTGTTATATCCGTACTAGGAACTGTAATGGTTGCATAGGGTCTTTACAAATAGATTAAGTCTATATAATTCTCCCTATATATTTCGGAAATATGGCAGACCTACAAAGCTCAATCAAACTTAAACTTCTACTACAACTAAGCATAGCTATGGACAGGACTCCCACAAAGAAAGCAGTAATAGAACACCACTACATGGTTCGCCAGTCAGTCACAATATTCTCTACCAAGATCTGAAGCATGACTTCACTAAGCTGAAGCGTGAGGTCAATGAACTGATCGAGAGGGTTGTACGTGATTCAAGTGTTGACTACTTGAAAGGTATGATGTTGGAAGAGCATCCTCGTACTTCTCTCTATGCTATGCTTGACGATATGCCCGTACCCTCCGTCCAGAATGGTTCCAAGAGCAATTCATTCATTGTCATCACTAGCGATACTGAATCCCTCTCCAAGACCTCCAAATCTATTTCAGTTAACCAGAGTATCGAGTAGTGGGTGTGTGTGTTTTGTTGGTTGCAAGTTTATCTACCCCCTCCCTCCCTAGGCCTATCGTGTTGTTGCTTTTATTTTCCTTTTTTTTCTTCATGTTTTGCTGATGTTATCCTCAATTATCATATTAATCAATGAATTTTTATGTTTTTAACCTTTTTTTCTTAATAATCGCGTTTGATTCAAGTTAACAAAATAATCATACTGTCTTCAATATTTTAACTGTTCATTTTATGCCTAGTGAAATGCACGTAACATTTGTAAAGATTAATTTAAGTCTATTAAAATTGGTCAATTTTTTTTCCCGAATTAATATAACACATTGAACTTATGACACCAACCTTGGACAATAGAAAAATGTATTGAAAATAAAAATGAAGATAGTTGAGTACTTGAAGATGCAATACTGAACTTATGAAGATATTTGATGAGTACTTGAATATATATAATTGATTACTTATGAATCAAAGTAGTACGAATCAAACAAGTGCAAAATGATAACACACTATGACAAATTAACACTTCCGTTCAACTCATAATACTTTTTTTTATAGATATTTGATGAGTACTTGAAGATATATAATTTATTACTTATGAATCAAAGTAGTACGGATTAAAACAGTTGCAAAGTGACAACACTTTGACAAATTAAAACTTCAGTTCAATTCATAAGACTTATTTTTAAATGAACAAGCAAATGAACATTTTTGAAATCGTCATCTCTACAAACATTCCAGCTAACAACACAGATGACATAGCACTCTCTCTACTGTCACCTTCAACCCCAACATAATTTTCATCAACAAAAGAACTTGAAGATTGTTCTTCACTGGCAACATTTTCTTTTTGGAACTCATTGAATGCTGCTACTGCTTCATGATAAGATTTGTAAGACTTGAAGATGCTTCCTTTGGTACCTATAACCATAGGAGCACACTCACACCAAGAGTTGTATAATCTGGGTTTTTTACCACAAAATACCACATACACCTTCGACGATGCTGATATATTATCAGCTTGAGATCCATTTCTAAACTCGTTGAACGCTGCTATGGCTTCATCATGCGTTTTGAAGGCCTTGAAGATGCTGCCCTTGACACTAATAACCATAGGAGCACACTGATGCCAAGAGTTGTACAATCCAGGCCTCTTACCACGAAACACTACATAAACCTTTGAAGCATTATTCCTCTTCCAGTGGTCCATTCCTTAATCTAACAATAAGAAAAGATAATAGATGAAGAAGCAGAAAACAAATTAAAGATAGAAATGTCAATGGGGGCTGTAAAAACTTCTTGGTTGAAGCACTCTATATTTAAGTGTTAGGGTTAGAAAGTATGTAGTATTTTTTTAATTTAGTGATACAGTAATATAGAAATGGAAATAACGTAATTTAATCGTATTTTTTTTAGTATACTATGCGTGTATTTTAGTGTATTTCGTTTAAATGGTACAATACATATATATGAGTATAAATTGCTTTATCAAAAATAGTGTAGCATGCATGTGTAAATGTGAAAGAAGCATGGGGAAGGTAAGATCATTAAACTAATGAGAGAGAATTAGAGGGAAAATAATAAAACAATACTAAAGGGTATATCTGAAAAACGAAAAATGACTAAATATCAATTATGCCCTTAAAAGCCGTGTGAAGTTACATAATACCCCCAGTTGGGGCATTTTGGCCAAAACGAGTTTGGCCAAATAAATTTTCCGTAAAATAATATCCTAAAGATAAAGTTGTCAGGACCGTGGAAAATAACTAGTATATTTATCCGAATGGAAGTAAGAATAAGCAATAATAATAATATTTAATGATCCAAAAAAGTAAAGTATGGCATTCAATAGCAATAAATAACAATAACTGACATTTATATAAATAAAACGTGTAAGCCACCCGAAAAAAGATGAGATCAGTGGATATCTTTCTGATAATGATGAATGATTGATAAAGCTTTAAACATTTGGGTTGTTTTTGGATCTAGTGGAAATGCTAGGCAAGAATCTTGGTAAAAAGGTTCCTTTTGTATATATGCGATAAGACCAGATTCTCTCTTATAAAGTCAATGTGTTCTTTACAAATGAATACCTCATATCCTCTATCATTGTGTCTCTTTCTATTTATAGAGAACATGTTCCTAGAAAATCTTAATAGTACATGTGCAGAGAATATCCACTAGAATATTCTCCTTTTTGTCTCATCTTAGAACTAACTGTTATAACTCTGTCTAAGATGCTCGACCTCGACCTTGATCCATGACAGCTTCGCGGCCTTGATCTTTGCTGACTCTTCGACCGCACCCTTCATTGCTTTGTGGCTACTTAGCCTCGAGACCGGTCATTGTGGGGACCTTATTGATAGCACGTGGCGATCGACGAGGGCTATATAATGCTGACGTGGCTTAACCATATCAAATATAGGACCCATCCAGTTAGTCCTTTCTCTTATTGAAGTCGTCCTTGCGGGCGAGGTCGATGAGTGGATAATGTCGTTTGTGGTCGAGTTTTGCCGAGCTGGCTATACTGTGATGACCCAAAAGGTCATCTTGTGTAATTTAGCAAAAATTATGTTTCGAGGTCCCGAAAGCCTCTGTTAATCTTACCTCGATATGCGTGTACAGCCTGGGCGTGTATCCGAGAAGCTTTGATGTGAAAACTTGATGAGAAGTTAATTTCATAATGATTAATTGATTAAAGTTGACTTTGGTCAACATTTTTTGTAAACAAACTCGGACCCATGATTTGACGTTCCCAGAGGGTCCGTAGAATAATATGGGACTTGGGCGTATGCCCGGAATCAAATTCTGAGGTCCCAAGCCCGAGAAATGAATTTTTAAAGAAAATTATTTTCTGGAAATAATAAAGACTTTTGGAAATGATAATTAATGTGAAAACAGTGTTGCCGGGCCCGTATTATGGTTCCGGAGCCCGGAACAGGTTGAATATATGTTATGTGAGTTATCTGTTAAATTTGGTATAAAACGGACTTGATTTAATGCGTTTCGGACCGAAAATGGAAAATTTAAAGGTTAATGAAGTTTTCAGGATTTTCATAGGTTTTAGTGTTTAACTCATTGATTTTGATGTTATTTCGGTGGTTTTAGTACTTGAATAAGTCCGTATAATGATTTGGGAGTCGTGTATATTTTTGGTTTTGAGTCCTGAGGGCTCGGGTGAGTTTCGGGTAGTTAACGGAGTGTATAAAGTTAGAAAATCTGGTGTTTTTGATGTTTTGCTGGTGTTTGGTGTAATACCCTTCGCGAACGCGGCCAAGGGCCCGCGAACACGAAGGGTAAATACCTTGGCCTGGGTTTTTACTCTACGCAAACGCGTAGAGGGAGACGCGAACGCGGAGCACTGGACAGTGCTTCTACGCGAACGCGTCCCCAAGGGTGCGAACGCATAGAGTTAGGATGGGACTGGGGGCTGGGTAGCGTTTGTTCTTCACGAACGCGATGACCGCGAACGCATAGGCCAGGGGAGTTGAACTTACGCGAACGCGGCCATGGGCCCGCGAACGCGAAGGGTAATTTTGCCCAGTGATTCTTTAAAGCTTAAAAACAGAAAGCATTCGGGATTTAACCCATTTCTTCTCAAACCTCTTCTTCCCCACTCCCTCTTAGGCGATTTTGGAGACTTCCATCACCATAGCTTTTAAGGTAAGTGATTCCAACTCGAATTTCTTCCATTTTTCCTTCATCAACACTAGAATCTAGGCCTAGAATCATGAAAACAAGTAGAATTAGGGGATTGGATAGAGTTAGGGATTTTGGGACTTTGGAAAATTCAACCTCAATTTGGGATCAGATTTTTAAAAAAATCATATATTTGAACTCGTGGGGGTATGGGTGATCGGGTTTTGGTCTGAGCCTCGTGTTTGGACCAAGCGGGCCCAGGATCAAATTTTGATATTTTTGGAAGAATGCTTGGAAATGGTAGTTAGGATATGGAATTGATTTATTGGATCTTTATTGATATACTTGAGTTAATTATGTCTATATAATACCATTCCGGAGTTGAATTCTAAAGGAAAGGCGGTGTTAGAGGGTTGATTGCTATATTTTTGACCCGAGGTAAGTGTCTTGCCTAACTTTGGTGAGGGAGTAGGTATCGCATGCTATGTGCTAGGTGTTTATCATGTCCAATACATAGGTGAGGTGACGAGTACCTATACATTGTCTGTCAAGTATGCCTGTGAGTCCATTTTTGATGAAATTCTTGTCCTTACTTCCATATCTTTTGTATTATGAATTTATCTCTACTTGGAAGTTGATTGTTGTTGAAAATACTCGTTGATGAACTCGTGATGTAATGGTCCTATTGATGACCCAACTGTAGAGGATATACTTGAAAAGGTTGATTATAACTGAGACCCTTGCCGGGCAATTTGTTGTGATAATGACTGATATTTTCCCCTTGCCGGGTGATCAAGGTTTGTGATTTCACTATGTTGCATTCCTTGCCATTTTGATAATTGTCATTGCATTGGTGAGGAAGAATGTAAAGCACGAAGGGTGATGTCGTTCCATAATTTACATTGATTACATCATACATCACATAGTGAGGAAGAGAGTAAAAGCACAAAGGGTGATGCCGTGCCATGATTTACATTGATTATATCATACATTGCATAGTGAGGAAGAGAGTAAAAGCATGAAGGGTGATGTTGTGCCATGATTTACATTGATTACATCATACATCACATAGTAAGGAAGAGAGTAAAAGCACGAAGGGTGATGTCGTGCCATGATTTACATTGATCATATCATACATTGCATAGTGAGGAAGAGAGTAAAAGAACGAAGGGTGATGTCGTTCCATGATTCATGTTATCTTACATCATACATTGCATTGTGAGGAAGAGAGTAAAAGAACGAAGGGTGATGTCGTTCCATGATTCATGTTATCTTACATCATACATTGCATTGTGAGGAAGAGAGTAAAAGAACGAAGGGTGATGTCGTTCCATGATTCATGTTATCTTACATCATACATTGCATTGTGAGGAAGAGAGTAAAAGCACGAAGGGTGCTGTCGTGCCATTTATTACATTCTAACATTATATTTGTTTCATTAGCATGTTTCTGATAAATTGCCTTCTTGTCTGTTCCCGTATTCCCCTACGTAATTATTTATCTCTTGCCTTGTTGTTCCACGATATATGTTGTAGAATATGACAGGTTAACGTTTGTTTTCAAGTCTAGTCTCGTCACTACTTCGGCCGAGGTTAGGCTCGGTACTTACTCAGTACATGGGGTCGTTGAACTGATGCTACACTGCACATCTTATTGTTGTGCAGATTCCGCACCCGGACCCAGTGGACAGCGTTGAGGGAGTCTCCTTCAGTTCACCTTAGAAGCTTCAAGGTATACCCTCTAGCGTTCGTGGGCCTTGGCGTCTCTCTTATTCCTAGTTCTTCACTTCTGTCTTGTTTTTCTTCTAGTTTTTCAGAGACAACCATGTATTTCTTTTCATACTTTGTATTTAGCACTCATATAGACAGTTCGTGAGTTTGTGACTCCAGGTTTTGGGAAATAATGCGTCGTTGTATTATGTTGTCTTTACTTAGTTTTAAAACTATATTTATTTCCGTTGTTAAGTTGTGAACTGTTATTAGCTTATTCTGTTAATTTGATGTTAGCATGTTAGTTTAACTGTACACGTTGGCTTGTCTAGCGGGTTCAACGTTAGATGCCATCACGGCCCGATGGTGGATTTTTGGGGCGTGACATATACGGGTCGTGGTCGTGGCTATTGGGCAACGTGGCTCCTAAGGGCCGCACATTTTTGAATTCTTTGAATTTTCCCGAAAAGTTAGTTGGAACCATCTGGTCCAAGAGAAAAAGTGACGTCACGCGTCATGATAATGCTACTTCTCGATGTCGATTCTCGTGTGACCCTTGATTTGTTCTGTCATTTCGATCTTCGTGCTAATCATGGACTGCTGTTTTGATTCAGATTTCCCCAAGTCTTATAAATAAGGGTGGTTTGTTGATTTTGAAACTTTTCCAAACTCCTTTTGGTGATGACCCAATAGGTCATCTTATGTTTTAGAACCTAATTCTGCGCTATGAAGCCTAAAATACCTCATTTTGGCTTTCCTCGATTTTCATTCACAGTCCGGGCATTTTTTTAAAAAGCTTTTATGTTAAAAACTGAGAAAAATATAAAATTTTTGCCTTAAAATCCATTTTAGTTGACTTCGGTCAATGTCTTGAGAAAACAGATCGGGATTCGTGTTTTGACAGTCCCGATAGGTCCGTATTGTGATTTGGGACTTGGGAGTATGCTTGAAATCGAATTCGGAAGTCCCTAGCCCGAGTTATCGCATGTTGTAGAAGTTTGAAAGTTAAAGGCTTAACCACTTTGAAATGTTCGACCAATGTTTGACTTTTTGGATATCGGGTCTGTATTTTGGTTCTGGAATCTGATACAGGTGTAATATCATATTTATGACTTGTCTGTCAAATTTTGTGAGAAACGAAGTTGGTTTGACGTGATTTGGACGTTCGGATGTGAAAATAGAAGTTTCAAGGTTTTCTTGAAAATTTCACTTGATTTGATGCTAAATTCGTAGTTTTAGGTTTTATTTTATCAATTTGATCGCACGGGCAAGTTCGTATGATATTTTTAGACTTATGTGCATAGTTGGTTTAGAGCCCCGAGAGCTCGGGTGAGTTTCGAATAGGCGACGAAGTGGTTTGGACTTAAAAAACTCAGGTGGTGTTTCAGTTCTGGTGCAGGCCTCTGATCTCGCATTTGCGAGATCAGGTATCGCAAATGCAAATTGCATCGCATTTGCGACCTCTGATGGGTTCGAATTTTCTAGCAACTCATCGCATTTGCGAAGAGTAGCTAGGACATCTTATGTTCGCATTTGCGAAGTGGGTCAGGGGGTACAGGATCGCAACTGCGATCAGGTAGTCGCACTTGCGGAAGGTCAAAGTTCGCATTTGCGAGCAATTCATCGCAAATGCGATGAAAGCAGAGATGTCAAGGTCTTCGCATTTGCAATTGATTCCAAGCTAGTTTCTTTCATCACAAGAAACCCTAGAGGTGATTTTCAAAGAACCTTTCTTCCCGAAATCATTGGTAAGTGATTCCAACTAGTTTCTTTCAATCGTTCACAACATTTCCTAAGATTTCAATCTAAAATCTTGTGTTTTCATGGTGGAAATTGGGGTTTTGGGTAGAATTAGGGATTTTTGTAAAATAGATATTTAGACCTCAAATTGAGGCCGGATTCCAAAACAAATTACATAACTGGGCTCGGGGGTGAATGGGTAATCGAGTTTTGGTCCGAACTTCGGGATCGGGAGTTCACTTTTATTGACTTTTTCAATAATGACCTAAATTGAATCCTTTGCAACCGTAGGTAGTTTCTAAGGCTTAATTTGAATCGTTTGGTTGGCAATTTGCTAGATTCTATTGGTTCGGATGCTTGTTTGAAAGGCAAAAATGTGATTGAGCTTTGAGTGGACCTTTTGGAGCGAGGTAAGTGTCGTGGTTAACATTGACTTGAGGGATTAGGACTTGTTTGTCTATTTTCTACATGTTTAGATGTTGGGTACAACGTATATATGAGGTGATAAGTACTTATGTGTTGTGCGTGTGTGACTTGTTCCTTGTAGTTTATTGCTTACTTTAATCTTGTTATCTATGCTTAGACTAGTTACTTCCTAAATTGATCGTTCTTATCGTATTTACGGGCTTTTGTGATAATTGAGTATTGATTCCAAAGTTGAGATTGGTATTGTGGAACTATTGTTGAAGTAAGTCTTGTTCTTGTTGATTCTATCTCCCTGCTATTACTTGTTCATCGTTATGTTGTAAGGAGAGTGTTAATGAACGAAGAGTGATGTCGTGCCATATTGTGAGTGTTAATGCACGAAGGGTGATGTTGTGCCATATTGTGAGAATTAATGCACGGATGGTGATTCCATGTCGTATCTATTGATTTATATTGTGAGGCTGAGAGTAAAAGCACGAAGGGTGATGCCGTGCAGTATTATTATTTCATTGTGAGGTTGAGAGTAAAAGCACGAAGGGTGATGCCATGCAATTTTCTTCATCAGGTTTAGTTGTTTTCGCTGTTTAAGGCATGTTGACTGTTTTGGTTATCATTTCCACTGTTTCTCTTACATCTTGTGCCCCTTTAGCATGTTCCCCTCCCAATAGTACATGTTTAGTTGTTACTTGTTGTTATCTTGTACATGCACTGTTATCTGCACATGTTTATTATATGGGTGTCTTGTCATATTCTTGTCACTACTTCGTCAAGGTTAGACTCGACACTTACGAGTACATTGGGTCGGTTGTACTCATACTACACTCTGCACTTTTTGTGCAGATTTTGATACCGGCCCTAGCTGATCATGAGGTTAGCAGCTGGAGCTTGTCGGAGACTCAAGGTAGCTCTCTTGGCTCTTGGAGTCCCTTCCTAGCTTCCATATTTTAATGTTTCATTAAGAACAATTGTATTTTCTTTCAGACTCTGTTTTGTAATAAATCTTAGAAGCTCGTAAGTTGTGACTCCAGATCCGAAATGTATCAGATATTATGGGTTTTATATTATTCCGTAGTTCAGTTTTAGCTTTTGTTTAGCTTAATTGTTTCTATTATTGAAATTGACTAAAGTTGGCTTTAAGAATACTCTAATGTTGGCTTTCCTGGCAAGTGACATGTTAGGCACCATCACGCTCTCGAAGGTGGTAATTCCAGGTTATGACACTTTTATTTCATAAGCAGAGCTTCTTCTTCGTAGAAACCTTACACTTCTCTGTTGTTTCCTTTGCTTCCCTATCTTTTTTTCTCAACAATGTCTGACCTACCATAAGATGTCCATATGGAAGACCATTATATTCCTCTATATGTCATTTTTCCCGACCAGGGGGGAGATGGTGGAACTGCCGCTGAGAAGGAAAACCTACCTACTGTAGAGGAACTCGTACCTTGATATCCCAATTCTAAACCCGACTTCCAAAAGGCACCGGAAATGGTGACAGAAAGGTTGAAATCCACGATGACGGTTGAGCGATGAACCGAGATCAAGTCTAGACTCGGCCTTCCTGGTCATGTGGATTTGATCCTTGCGGGCGACGACGAGGTTCGGGTTCACCGTCCCGGCTTCTGCGCTCTTTACGCATATCCGTTCTTAGTTAGATATATGTTCCTTCTGTCGTTGTTGACAATGTGTGCCCAGTGCATCTTGCCCCTTATATTTTTAAGGTGGTCATGATGTTGACGAAGTTTGCCAAATTGGCCGATGTCGGCATAACAGTTCGCCACCTTATCCATCTCTTCATCACTGCGGGAGAAAATGTTTGGGGTGAGGATGGATGACAAAGCTAGTCGGCATTTATGGCTTGATTATATCTTTGTCCAGACCGAACACGTAGTGTCCACTGTCGCAGGATTCCCTGAGGTTTTGCAACCCTACTCGTAAGTGCTCCTATTAGTTTTCATATCTTTTTGTTTCTAATGTTTTTCTTACCGCGGGTCGATTAATCAGCTTTCTCCTTTTTGCAGCTACTGCTCGACCTCTCCAGATGGTGACCCATATTGCCGATTGGATTAGACAAATTCTTCCTCATATGGTGGGATACGTGATTGGTCGAGCTTTTCCCAGTGATTTAGGTCGTCTCTTCCCTTGACAGGTAACTTTATCACTACCGTTAACGCCATGATTTCTTCGCCCATGTTTGTTACCTTTGCCAATTTTTCCCTTTCCCATTTTCTTTAGCTTTGTCCAGGGGGTCTATGAGAAGGTTGAGGGATCCCACGCCCTCGTTTCGGAATAGGAAGGCTACTACACCTTCGGTCTCCTCCCCTACTTTAACTATGGCTTATCCTGTCTCTATTCATTTTCCACCCGTTGCCGCTTTCGTCTTCGCCCTCACCTCCGCTTCGGCCGTTGTGACTTTTTCTCCTCCTCTATACTCTCTTATTAACGATGACAATGAGCCTTATCCTAGTTACAGAGATCTTCAACCTCGAAATAGGAGTTCCGTGGATGCGGGTGACGAAGTTTCCCTAGCTGCTGGTACGGCGGAAGAGGAATTCTCTTTGCGCGAGACATTGAAGATTCTTATGGGAGACGATGTCGAACCAAGTCTTGAGGCTTCGAGGCTGGTGGAAGCTAGTGTAGACGTATCTCTTCATTCCGAGGGGGTGAATACTGAGGGGGAGACTGCTTCTGCTCTTGATCCTTCGCGGCGAGAGGAGGCTTCGACCTCTCAGACAGCCGTTAATACCTATTTGTCTGTCGAAAGAAGGGGAAAAAGCATCTTTGAAGAGGGTGTTGAGTCAGGTTCCGATGTTGATGCGAATGACTTGAGGATAATTGAAAAGGCTCTTACTCAGCTCGAGGTAAGGTTGGAAGGGTCTACAAATACTATTGGCGATCTCTATGGATCGTGACTTATTGGTGAACACCGAGGAGGTAGTCCTTGACCTTGGTCCTCTCTGTTCCGAAGTTAAGGGTAAGAACCTTAAGGAAATAGATGATAGTGCCTTGTCGAGGAGCATTGTTGGCCTTTCTCTTAGGGTGAGTGTTTGTGATTCGACCTTTTTTCCTATTTTTTCGGGGGTTCTTTTTTCTAACTTTTTTTTGTTTGTTAATGTTTACAGACTGTGATTTTGGAGATTGAGAGCATGCGGAGGGAAAAGAGGCGTAAATATATCTTCGTGAAACTGAAAGATAAATATCTTGAGTATCGTGGCAAGTATCGAGATCTCCACATTCAGTTTCACGAGGGCGGTGACATGCAGGCCCTGAGGGACGATCTGAAGAAGAGGGACAATGAGCTGGTGCAGGCCATCGAAAAGTGTAGCGTCCTCAAGAGGAGGTTGAGGAGTAGGGAAGAGGAGCTCTAGGTTAGCAAGGCGGTAGAGGCTCAATTTCAGCTAGAGGCCCTCAACGACGAGATCGCCGAGAAACAAGAGGAACTTAAGAAGACGGAGTCCCCTCGTATTGACGCTCGGAGGAAGGCGGAGATGTTTGAGTTGGCTAATAAGACTCTTCGAGCCGATCAGGAAAATGATCAATCAATGGCGAGAGCTAAGGAAGACCGGCTCGAGGCCGAGAAGGCTCAACTACTTGCACGGCCTTCCTCTTCTAACACTTCTAATTTTCCCAACGTACCTCAGGAGTTATTTGAAGAATGGATCCATGCTGAGTCCCAATTAGATGTGTTTCGGGACTTTCATGCGACGGGGTTCATTTCTCAGGCTGCCCTTGAGGATGCCTGGGTTAAGGATCGTGAATCTTGAGTCTCTTGTGGATATGATCCCGCTACACCTCAGGATGACGAAGAGGATGGGGAAGAGAGTCTGGACCGACTCGAGGAGGATTCCTAGTATGATACCGTTTATCCTTAGGGAAAAAGTGGCAATGGAGACAAGGGTCGAGATGGTGAGGTCGCATAGGACTGTGATGGCGAGGGCTAGTAGTCTTTATCTTTTCACTTTCTTATGTATTTTGTCTTTCTCTTTGAGATCCCTTGTAATGGACTCTACAGATTTTGTATATAGATGCTTAAATTGTTTTCTGCACCTTCTTCCATGCTTGTTACTTGTTTCTGCACTCGTGTACTTGTCTTTTGTTGTTTGCATGTTTACGACTTCTACTCTTTCTATTGTCGTTATCTTCTAGTTGGTCGTAGCCTTGTTGATGGCTATTTATGGGTCGTATCTTCCCTTTGTTTATATAGGTACGGTACGCCTCTTTATTGAGATTAGGTTGATAGGTGTTGTTTGAACTTGGTTGATTTTTGTCTTTTGCCAAGTCGTGGCTTAGGGACGAAAGGTGTTGTTCGAGTCGGGTCAAACTTTTCCTTTTATTAAATTATGGCCGAGGGCTGATAGGTGTTGTTCGAGCACAGTCGAACTTAACATTTTATTAAATCGTGGCGGAGGGACAATAGGTGTTGTTTGAGCATGGTCGAACTTAACCTTTTATTAAATTGCAGTCGAGGGCCGATAGGTGTTGTTCAAGTGTGGTCAAACTTAACCTTTTATTAAATCGTGGCTGCGGGCCGATAGGTATTATTCGAGCATAGTCGAACTTATCCTTTTATTAAATCGTGGCTGAGGACCGACAAGTCTTGTTCGAGCATAAGTCGAACTTAACCTTTTATTAAATCGTGGCCGAGGGCCGATAAGTGTTGTTCGAGCATAGTTGAATTTAACCTTTTATTAAATCGTGGACGAAGATCGATAGGTGTTGTTCGAGCGTGGTCTACATTAAACTTTTCTTAAATCGTGGCCGAGGGCCGACATGTGTTATTCGAACGTGGTCGAACATAACCTTAACACAAAAGGATGTCCTGGAAAACGTATGTTTCTTATTACTTCGACATTGTTTCTTTGGTTACACGATTGGAGAGAGTTACATATTTTGGGTGTCGGCTAGCATTCCAGTCCCAGTCCCAGTCCCAGTCCTAGTCTACCTAGTCCCTTTATTGTTTGACTTGGAGAGTATTGAGGAGTCGGGCAATGAAACAGAAAAATAGTCCTTCCTTTGCGTACTTCGACTCGAAATGTTCCCTTAGTCGCCTCGTTGAAATCCTCCTTTAGAAAACCCTAATGGGGCAAAACTCAAGTGAGGGAAAAAGAGTACGATTTGAGGGCATTTCTTCCCCTAAAAGTTGAAGTACTTGAGGTGGTTGATGTTCTAGTTGTTCGGTAGTTTCTTTCCTTCCATTGTCTCTAATTGGAACAAACCTTCGTTTGCTTTGGCAGAGATTTTGTACGGGTCGTCCCAGTTGGTTCCCATCTTGCCTTCTCGTGGATCTTTTCTCGCTTGAGTTTTGTATTTGAGAAAGTAGTCCCCGAGTTTGAGCGGTCGGATCTTTTATTTCTTGTTGTAATAGTGTTCTGATTGCTGTTTTTGAGTGACCATCCTTATGTAGGCCATATCTCTTTGTTCATTTATTTGGTCGAGCTCCTATCTTCTACTCTCATCATTACTAGTACCTATTTCGTAGGAGTACCTTAGGCTGGGTTCTCCTGCTTCAACCGGTATCACTACCTCGATCCCATAGACCAAAGAGTAGAGCGTATCTTCTGTGCTCGTCTTCGGAGTTGTTCTATATGCCCATAGTACTTCTGGCGGTATCCCTATCCACAATCCCTTGCCGTCTTCAAGCTTTTTCTTCATGATGTTTAATATGGTTTGTCGGAGGATTCTGTCTGACCATTACCCGCTGGGTGATATGGGGTTGAAAGTATACTCTTAATATGCCATTTCTCGAAGAATTTAGCGGTTTTCTTCCCCCGTGAACTAGGGTCCATTGTCACAGGTGATCTCCTTGGGTAGGCCGAATCGGCAGATGATGTTCCTCCATATAAAGGTGATTACCTCTTGTTCGTGTATTTGGGCGAATGCTCCTACTTCCACCCATTTAGAGAAATAGTTAAAACCAAAATGAATCGTACGTTACCTCGCTCGGCTTGGAGGGGGCCATGCTATCCATTCTCCATTTGATGAATGGCCATAGAGAAGTGAATGAGTGGAGACGTTTTCTTGCTTAGTGAATTTTTGGGTCGTACTTTTGACATTGCTCGCATTTCTTCACGAGATCTGAGGCATCCTTTTTCATGGTGGTCCAATAGTATCATGCATGTATGAGACAGTTAATGAGTGCTAGATTTCCAAAGTGAGCACCGCAATGGACTTTATGGACTTTTACGAGGATGCGCTGGGTTTGGTTTGGGCCCAAACATTTCGTCTAAGGGCCACCGTATGTCCTCTTATACATGCCGATGTGGAGGATACTGTATCTGGCTGCTTGCATTCTCAATTTCTTGTCTTCCTTTTTGTTGTTCGGGAGTACGCCATCCTACAAATAGGCAATAATACGATTGCGCCAATCCCAAGTTAAGCTTACAGTTCTTACCTCGATTTGGACTAGCGATGAGTTGAGGATGTGGACTACACATTTATCCCCGGTCGTGATAGTTTTGATAGTTGTGGCCAATTTGTCGAGGTCGTCCGCTTCGGTATTCTGCACACGCAGGATCTGGTTGAGCTGGCATTCGTCGAACTCGGGCAACAGCTTACAGATCTCGACCTGATATTTTTGTAGCCTTTGTTCTTTGATTTGGAAACTCCCTCTAACTTAGTTTACCAAGAGATAGGAATCACAACAGAGTTTTAACCGCTTTGCCCCATACTTGAGTGCTACCCTCAATCCTACAATTACGGCTTCATACTCGGCCTTGTTGTTAGTCGTATCCGGGAATCTTATGGACTGAGAGACCTCGAGTACGAGTCCCAATCTGGATCCGGAAGCGTTGGATATGCCATCGATATATACGACCCAGAGGTCATGTGTTTGGAGGGAAGCTTGGACGACTTTCTTCTTGACTTCAAGCATTATTTTGCGTTGAAATCTCCGACAAAGTTGGCGAGCACTTGCGACTTTATCGCCGTTCGTGGTTGATATGTGATACCGTGCTTGCTTAGATCGATGTCCTACTTTGCTAGCCTCCATGATAGCTCGGGTTTATGCAAAATGCCTCTTAGGGGAAAGGTGGTAACGCCCGAGGTAGGGTGGCACTGGAAATAGGGTCTAAGCTTATGTAAAGCTACGATCAATGCCAAGGATAATTTTTCGAGGTGCGGGTACCTCGTATCAACTTCTACGAGTTTTTTGCTAATGTGATAGACATGAGATTGCGTACCATTAATTTCTAGGATCAAGACTTCACTTAATGCTACTTCGGAGATGACTAGGTAGATGAGGAGATCTTCTCCGAGTTCAGGTGATGATAGATATGCCTTCAGTTCTCGCAGAGCCTGTACGCACTCGGGTGACCATTCAAGGTCGATTTCCTTCTTTAGAACGCCAAATAATTTGTGACATCTGTTAGACGACCGTCACATGAATCTCGATAAGGCGGCGATTTGACCAGTCAACCTTTGGACTTGCTTATTGGTAGTCAGGAGCTCTGGTATCCCTTCGATAGATTTGATTTGGTCTGGGTTGACCTCGATCCCCCATTGTGACACTAAGAAGCCCATGAACTTCCCAGAGGCTACGCAAAACTTGAATTTCTTTGGGTTTATTTTCTTTTTGTGTCGTCTTAGTATGTCGAAAGCTTCCTTCAAATGGTCGATATGGTCCTCTGCCTTTACGGACTTGACCAGCATGACATAGATATATACTTCCATGGTCTTGATGAGCTAATCTTTGAACATTCTCGTGACGAGTCTTTGATATGTATCCCCCACGCTCTTCAGTCCAAATGGCATGACCCTATAATAATATGTTCCTTGGTGGGTGATGAACGTGGTTTTCTCCTGGTCATGTTCTTCTATAAGTATATCCTGAGTACGTGTCCAAGAAACTCAGCAACTTGTGTCTGATTGTTGCGTCGATGAGTTGGTCGATGTGTGGTAACGGGAATGAGTCCTCCAGGCATGATTTTTTCTAGCCCGTGAAATCCACGCACATCCGCCATTTCCCATTTTTCTTTTTGGTCGCCACTACGTTGGCGATCCATTTTGGGTACTTCGCCCTGATGGAGCCATTTTCTAATGATTTCTCCACCTCCTCATGGGCGGCATCGTTGATGGCAGGATTGAATTTATGTGTGACCTACCTTATTGAGGGGGGGGGTTATAAAGGGTCGATTTTTAATTTGTGTATGGAAATCTCCCTGGGGATGCCCGACATATCTTCATGGTTGAAGGCAAACAAATCTGCATTAGCTATTAAGAATTGACTGAATTTTCCTGATTCTCGAAGTTTGCAGCTGATGCAGGTCTTTTTGCTACAATCATCGGGGTCTAACTGAACGGGGTCGAGGTCTTCTATGATCGAGTCTGCAGCCTCGACCATTTCGGGATCCATGATGGTGTCCCTGGTCTCTTCTTGTGTTGACCTCGGACCTATTGATTGTTATGCCTCTTTTTCCTTGTCTTTTTTCTATTAGCTTATCGTGTTGTCCAAGGCAATGCGATAGCACTCCTGGGATGTACGTTGTTCTTCGCGTATGCTGAATATCCCCAAGGTGTTGGGATTCTAATTACTTAGTATAGGCTGGAGGGGATGGATCTAATGAGATGTATCCATGGTCATCCTACTGTGACGTTGTACACGCTGGACTGGTCCATGATGTGGAATGTTTCCTCCAGCATTACGTCATCGGCCAAGAGGGGGAGTGTAATTTCTCCCGATGTCTGCTCAACTGTCTTTTTAAAACTGATTAGCATGATGGAGCATGGCAGAATCTTGTCCTCGAGTCTCATTTGGGTGAGGACTCGAAGATGGATAATGCATGCTCCACTTCCATCATCCACCATAATATATTTGACATCAGTATCAAAAATGCGCAAAGTAATGACGAGGGCATCATTATGAGGGAAATCAAACTATCGGCATCTGACTCGTCGAAGATGATACTTTCTTTGACTCCGTCATAACGTTCACGGGTAATAGATCGCTCGATCTTGTCAGTGGTGGTGAATTTAACGCAGTTGATAGAGGCTTCATCGATGCCGCTGATGATCATGTTAATAGTACGAGCTGGTGATGGCGGATTCTGCGGACCTTGGTGTTCACGTCCTCTAGCAAATTTATTTCTCCCCTTGTCTCTTAGTAGCTCTTGAGGTGTCCCTGCCACAACATGTTACAACTTCTTACCTGAGGGCAATGCAATCTTCTATTTTGTGCCCACGTTCCTGGTGGAACTCGCAGAGGGCATCGAATTTTCCAGTCCTCAGATTGTTCTGAGTTTCTCCAGAGAATAGACTATTTATGTAGGTGATACACAAAAATTGTGAGTAGATAATAAGGGGAGCATACCTCTCTCGTTCCAATGAGTCCCTGTCATTGGCCTATATGGGCACCTTAGTGGGGCCCACACCCACTAAGGTATAAGACCTCATTCACAAACAGAGGTGTATTAGAATTAAGCAAAGTAACGGATCTTCAGAAAAAACTTCATAAGAAGTTATACTGCGCAATAGCAATGGGATTTTCAATTCTAAGAGAGCACGATATAATCTATCTCAAGAACATCATACAGATTTTTCCCTACTTCAATCCGTTGTTATGTATTTCGTCACGATTGACGTCTGTTAGAGGTATTGTCAAGAGAATCGGTTCTTCATAGCGGAGGGAAGGTAGTGTGAGGGCCTTGACATATGGCTTGTGTCGTTCCCTGTTGGGTCGTGAGACCGAATGATCCCTCCTAATGTTTTCTCTTCGTTCTTTTCTAGGCTCAGCTTGTACCGAGATCAGCCGATAGGTTGGTCTGTTGAGGTCGTCCTCATCTACTTGAACTTTAGCACAGTAAGCATTATGGATTTCGTCCCAAGTGGTTGGAGGATATCTCATTAATCGCCTCAACAGTTTTCTAATTGATCTCGAACCATCTCTAATCAACCCGTTTTGGAAAACCACGACTGCCATCCTTTCAGAAACGTTCGGAAGAGTCATCCTTACCATGTTGAATCGGGCGAGGAATTCCCTTAGTCCCTCTCCCAAGGACCGCTTGATGGCGAATATGTTGATTACTCTTTTTTCGGCCTTCTTGGCTCTGGCAAGTGCCATTCTCAAGTTATCGGTCGTTTCCTCAAAAGTTTCTATGGTTCGGGCTGGTAGCTGTGAGTACTATTTTAATGCCCCTCTCGGAAGGGTTTCGCCAAACTTCTTCAGTAAAATAGAGGACACTTGTTCCTTGATGAGGTCCTTGCCTTTCACGGCGGTGACGTAATGTAACGACCCGACCCGTCATTCTGAGCATTTGCACTTCGCTCCGTAGATTGAGGGCACGAGTATCTTTGTATAATGTATTATTATTTGTGTGAATCATCGATTTTGGTTTGTTAGATTATTCAAAATCAATTTGGAAGAATGAATTTCATGATTGAAACTTAAGTTGGAAGAGTTGATCAAATTTGACTTTTTTAACGTTTGACCTCGGATAGGAGTTTTGATAGTTCTTTAAGGTCCGTATGGTGATTTTGAACTCGGGCGTATGCCCGGATTTGCATTTGGATATTCTAAAAGGTTTCGGCGCTAATTGGCAAAAGTTGAAAATTTGAAGGATTGAAAAGTTCATAAGTTTGACCGAGAGTTGACATTGAGGATATCAGATTCGGATTTTGGTTCCAAGAATTGTAATAGCTTTGTCGCGTCATTTGGGACTTTTTTGCAAAATTTGATTTCATTCCGAGTGGATTTGATATGTTTCGGCATGAGTTTTGGAAGTTGAAAAGTTCAAAGTTCATTAAGTTCTATTCGAGGTGTGATTCGTTGTTTCAATGTTGTGATGCGCTATTTGAGGCCTCGAGTAAGTCTGTGTTATGATATGGGACTTATTAGTATGTTCGGACATGGTCCCGAGGGGCTCGAGCGTGTTTTGGATCGAATTCGGATCATTTTCCATCATTTTGGCATTGTTGGTTCTGCTGAGCATCTGGTTTCCTTGTTCGCGATTGCATAGAGTTGTTTGATGGCTGGGGAAAAGTTTTCCATCGCATTCACGAGTCCTCAGACGCGTTCGCGTAGGTTGCTGCAGATTGACCATTGCGTTCGTGCAAGTGTGCACGAGTTCGGGTAATGATTTGGGCTAAGCTGGGTAGAGATTGGTTCCTCCTTCGCGTTCGCATTGATTGTGTTGTGATCACATAGTTCAAATATATGTGGTCATCGCGTTCGCACGAATAGTTATGCGATCGCGTAAGGTATTTATTGGGAGGCAGTGATGGTTGTTCTCGTGTTAGCGAAGGTTGCTCCGCGATAGCGGAGAGTAATTCTGGGCGGTGCATTTTTCTTCTTCACGATCGCGATGGTATTTCCGAGATCGTAGTTCACTATTTTTCCCGGTGATTATAAAGTACTCTATTTCGGGAGTCTCGTCCATTTTTGCATATTTGGAGCTATGGAGCTTGGATTGAGATGAATTTTGAAGCGATTTTCACCATGTAGATTGTGGTAAGTGTTCTCTACTCATTTTTTATTTTATATCATGAATCTATCTTCGTTTTTGGCATTTGATTGAGAGCTTCAAGAGAGAAATTGAGGGGTTTTGTCTAAAGTTTCATAGAGTAAATTATTGAGTTTTGAACATCTATTCGGAGTCTGATTTGAGTTAAACTAGTATGGTTGTACTCGTAATTGAATGGGTTGTCGTATTTTGTGAATTTTCATCAAGTTCCGAGGCGCGGATCGGGGTTCGAATTTTTTGTTAACTTTGGGATTTTTCTTAAAGATTCGACATTTATCATTTAAAAGTGTTTCCTTAGACATTATTTGATGACCGCTCGGAGGTCGATACATGCGTAAAAAAAATTCTGGAATATCGTTTGGCTTGCTCGGTATTGGACTTGGTTGTTTCTCTGGAACTGTATAGTTCCTTGATCTTATATGTAACCATGAAATCTCTCCGTGCTAGAGTAATTGAGTTGTGATCCATGTTAGAAATCATGATTAGGCCACATGCTGGTACTTTTAGGACCCATAGAGGTCGTGTTGCATGTTGAATTAATTGCTTAATTTGAAATATCTACATATCATATCTCAGTCTCTATTGTCCTTTATTTATACATTATATCATCACTGTTTGGGCTGGTTATCATGATTCTTGTGACCCCAAGAGACTAGAGAGATTGATGACTGAGTGAGACCGAGTGCCTGATTGTAAAGATATTTATGGGATCGGACTACACACCGCAACATGTTTATTAGATTCATGCCATGATTGGCTTATTATTGCGCTTGGGCTAGAATTGCCCCTCTGGAGTTTGCACATCCACAGTAAGCGCAAGTACCTACTGAGTGCGAGTGCGAGTGTCGAGCGTGAGTGTTGAGTGATTAGGAGGACTGAGTGACTGGGAGGACTGAAGTAATTGATACTCTGAGAGTATGCAAATGGTTTAATCACTATGTTGTATTGCTTATGACATGCACACATTGACATACAGGCATAGGGATGCATTTTCATCATGTTATATGGTAGCACGTTATTCATGACTTTTCATACACATTGACATGTAGGTAGAGAGATGTACTTTCCTCATGCCATTTGATAATGAAACATTTACCTGTTGAAAAGTTTGAGGAAAAATCACAGTTTTACAAACTTACTCATATTTTGGTGCTTTTGGTAAAAGATTTGGGTTTTACTAGTATACTCGAAAAGCATGCCTATTCTTCCATAATTCTGAATGAGTTGAGCATTATATCTTGAGTTACTTCTTTTAGCACTTTTATTATGTTGTTATGGACTTTTGTTGGCTATCGGTGTTGGACTCCGACCTTCGTTCCGGATTGTCACTACTTTCAACCTAATGTTAGGTTTGTTACTTATTGAGTACATGGGGTCGGTTATATTCATACTACACTTCTGCACCTTGGGTGCAAATGTTGGATATTGGATGTTGATGTTGGTGCGTACGGCGAGAGTTGGATTTGACGATGTACCTGCGTTCCAGTTATGGCTATCACTTGTCCTTGGTAACATTAGATTCGAATCTGTTCATTTACATTTCAAACAGATGTTGTAATTATTTCAGTTCGGTCTTGTAAAACTCTAAATCTTAGAAGCTCATGATTTGGTACTACCAGTTCTTGGGAAATTCTTATATGAAAGCAATTGTATTATCACTTCTTCTCTTAATCAATCTCATTAAATTGGATAGTTTTTAATTGGCCTACCTAACGGTTTGGGTTACGTGCCATCACGACTAGTTGGATTTTGGATCGTGTCAAGTTGGTATCAGAGATCTAGGTTCATAAGTTCTATGAGTCATGAGCAAATGTCTAGTAGAGTCTTGCGGATCGGTATGATGACGACCATACCTATCTTCAAGAGGCTACAGGGCATTTAGGATAAACTTCCCATCTTTATTTCCTTATCGTGTGGCGTTGATTCAGATTGAAGCGTAACTATTTAAATTCCTTCCATGCACTTTTATGGTCATGTGAGCGCTTGGTATCAGATGTGCATCATTGGCTTGTGTACTCCGTATATGAGGTGCAAGATGTGTTTTCTTTGTTTTGGTGATGGGCCAGTCTGGAGGACTTGAGGTCCGATTTGGACTGCAACTTAGGCTCGGTAGTTTTAGTTATGTGAGCATATGCTTTTGTACTTCTATGTCTAGTGGTGTCCCTATGAATGAGACTAGTAGCATGGTGAGTAGTTGGATGGCTATATGATAAGTAAGATGTGACTGCATGATGTGTTCAGATGGTTTGAATGTGAAGGGAAGAGCTTTCTTGAGATGTAAGAAGGACTATTGGATGCTCGATTTTGGTGGATGTGTCATAGAGTCTTGACTTATGAAGATTTTTGAGAGATCCTCTCATGTTATTTCATTTGTGGAACGAAGTATATTTTCATGTCTTGTTGATGAGTTCAGACTCAGGAAGATTAAGCGATTGCGTAGTAGCTGTGGCTGTGAAAGGGGATAGAGAGATGTCAGTTTGAGGCTAAGCAAGTGGATTATCACCTGCGCAGTAATCTACGGATGTGTGATCCTTATGATGTTGTGTGGAGGATTTCTTTTCTACCAATGGGTATAGGTGTTGCGACTTGAGCTAAGTGGGGGAGTCTTCTATCAATGATTTGATTGCATGGTTACGTGTTGTATTGATTTTGGTCTGAGGCATACTTGTGGATCGGCTATGACTTGTAGAGGTTGAGATCAAGGATGACTCGAAAGGAAAATTCTGGATGCATGATGTATTACAGGTATATACTAATCTTAGAATGATTCGGGTTTAGTGTTCGTGATAGATGTGATGTACTAAGGAAAATGGATTCACTCGGTTTCTTATAGGTGTAGATTACTTCTTTGGGTGTTATTGAGCTAATGGGGCACAGGTCGTTCGGCCCGTTTGGGCGGTGCAATTGAGATGTGAGTAGAGTAGATGACTCTTGAGAAGGTTCTAATAGATTCAGGAGTTATATGTATCAATTGGGAATTTTCAGGATTTGTATATGGCTAGAATCTAGGATTTACATTGGGTGGTGTCGAGACTCGCAATATTTCTATATTATTATGGATTATACCTTTCAGTATCAGGATGTGAAGGAAACGACTTTAGATTCACAGAAGGTCTATTTAGAGTGGGTGTCTCGGTTGTAGTACTTTTAGGGTGGAGGGAATACAATGACTTATGGGCCTCAGGGCGGTGTGGTTTTATGCTAGGGTCTCCTGTGGCAAGCTTTTGGATAAGGATAGTGATGTTTTGGAAAGGAGAAGTGTAACCTTGAGGGTAATCTGGAAGGAACTCAGAGAAATAGGGCAGTTCAGTAATAGGTTGGATCATCACGGTAATGGGTATGATTGGTTCTTTGGATGCTTACGATATGGTGAGTCTCTATAGGTGTTTTGGGGAAATACTCTTGGGTTTGGAAATATGCATGGCTTGGTTAAGTTAGAGATAATCAGTTCTAATGGCTTGTTTATGTGAAAATATATTTCGAAGAGTTCTCGATGATTTCTACCATAATTTGAGATGGATATTTCCTATCAGCGTGAGTAGCATGTTGTGTATTGTGATTTTCTCTTGGATGAGATCAAATGGAAGGTTTCCGACTGACCGACTATGTATTCTGCTATGACCCATAGTTGATTTAAGATTCTCATACTTTTCATATGATGGCATGATGGATGAGGTGTGTTGTGTGGGATTGAGATTTGCATGTGCAAGGTCACAATTCAGTTTTCAAGGGAAGGTCATGAATTATTAGGCAACATGGACGGTTCAAATGTCTAGATGAATGCTATTACTACTTGGTATTGCCTGAGAAGGGTGCGCATTTCAAAAGTCTCGTTGTGTTCTAACTTACGGATTCTTCATTGGTATTGCGGTACTCGCCTGATTGATCAACCGTTGATATTCAAATTTTGCTATGTGGTACGGAAGAATTATAGAAGTATTCCTCGTGGGATGATCGTGTATGAGATATGTGTTATACATTCGGGTGGTGGAGTTGTGATTAGATGTGGTGATTCGTGTGTTCTATGGATTTGGAGACTAGGAGTTCTCAAAACCAGGTTGTTTCATGGTTGTGGACTGTGGAAATGTGGCCAGACCTAGCCACATGATGGTATGCGCTATGGTTAGGCCATTGTGGACTTTCGGAGGGTTATTTATCTATTTGTGGATGACCAGAGTTGATTTGGGGTCTATTGGTAGGCCCAATGAGGATGTGTTTTCTACACCAGGTCGGATTGGTTGATTTCGTACTCATATTGTTGAGGGATGTGCCATTCGGTTAGAGTTGAGCTTATTCCTGTTCTGATATGATCTATGCGTTACTCTTCTATGCTACGAGGGATTTAGATTTTTTGGTTATATGCACACATGGTGCGGGTCTATTTGGGTCTTGTAGTGGAATTTGAGCGAGATGCTTATTAGGGTGTTGTCATGTTCTTTCAGGGCTGCGGTATAAAGTATTATTTGTTTCTCCATGTTTATGGTCATGCACTTGTGCACTTGGAGTCGAATTACTTATGGTTGTTGATTTTGAGCATTTGGGGCTTTAGGTATTGCATATGGATCGGTGTTTGGATGGGGTCACACATTGCATCGGAGTTATGTCGAGATATGATCCTTTGTGTTAGATTCATGTGTTTTGGTTATACTGTGTGTGATGGGTTATTAGCATTATGTTATAGTGGTAC
Source organism: Nicotiana paniculata (assembly GCA_005239505.1). Lineage (NCBI taxonomy): Eukaryota > Viridiplantae > Streptophyta > Magnoliopsida > Solanales > Solanaceae > Nicotiana > Nicotiana paniculata. Next base: position 28,496 of record MDKI01161754.1, read on the forward strand.
TTGTTGATCTTGCATAACGGTTCTTTCATTTGAGTCATTTTTTATTTTTGAGTGTATTTGAATTTTCGCGTATGGGTGCAGGGATTGCATGAATTGTGGCTTTGGGTAGTATTGGTGTGGCATGTATGTAAGGTATCTTGTACTCGATGAGATGTAGTCTTTGGTCCTGAGGTGGTTGCTATTGAATTTGATTACGGTGGGTTCGGAAGAGTAATATCGGAAGTCAGCTTAGAATTTGGGTTATGGTTCTGATTAGGCGAGAGAGCTCTGTAAATGGTTGACCTGATGAATGGTTATGACTTATGCGTGTTTCTTTCATCATCGGCAGTGTATGAAGATCTTAGAACGAGGTTTTTTTTATATGAGGTTTATCACCGGTATTGGGTTTGTATTTAGCAACATTGTGGTAGAAGTAATTGCTATGAGTATTTGAGTTATGTGGTATATCATGTGATTGTGTCTTGGGTTATGGTTATGGCTTGACACAACTTGTTCGGACTTATATAGTGTATGAGTGCGAGATTCAGGTATTTTAGGGAATTCCGGATGTGGAAATTGGGTTCCAAGGTTTATGGGTTAAGGTTGAATTAAAGATCTTCAGTTATGTTGTGCTATCAGGCTTATATGGATTAGCTGACGTGGGATCACCCCCGGGTATATGCATGGTAAGGTTATACGGCGATTTGATGGCTTTGGAATGACTCTTGGCATGTTTGAGGACGAATGTATGTTTAAGTGCGGGAGAATGTAACGACTCTACCGATCGTTTTGAGCATTTGCACTTCGATCGGTAGTTTGAGGGCAAGAGTATCTCCGCATAATGTATTATGACTTGTGTGAATCATAGGTTTTGGTTTTTCAGGTTATTCAGAAACGATTTGGAATAATGAATTTCATGATTGAAGCTTTAAGTTGGAAGAGTTGATCAAGTTTGACTTTCTTAGCATTTGACCTTGGATCGGAGTTTTGATGGTTCCGTTAGGTTTGAATGATGATTTTGGACTTGGGAGTATGCCCAGATTTGCATTTAGATATTTCTAGAAGGTTTCAGCACTTATTAGTGAAAGTTGGAAATTTAAAGGATTGGAAAGTTCATAAGTTTGATCGAGAGTTGACTTTGAGTATATCAGATTCGAATTTCGGTTCCGGGAATTAGAATAGATAGTTACGTTATTTTGGACTTGTGTGCAAAATTTGAGCTCATTCCGAGTGGATTTGATATGTTTCGGCACGAGTTTTAGAAGTTGAAAAGTTCAAAGTTCGATTCAAGGTGCGATTCATTATTTTGATGTATTTATGCGCAATTTGAGGCCTCGAGTAATTCCATGTTATGATATGGGACTTGTTGGGATGTTCGGATGTGGTCCCGAGGGGCTCGGGAGTGTTTTGGATCGAATTCGGATCATTTTCCTTCATTTTGGCATTGTTGGTTCTACTGAGCATCTGCTTTCCTTGTTCGCGATCGCGTAGAGTTGTATGATGGCTGGGGATCAGTTGTTCATTGCGTTCGCGAGTCCTCAGACGTGTTCGCGTAGGTTGCTGCAGATAGACCATCGCAATCGCGCATGGTAATTCTAGGCAGTGCATTTTTCTTCTTCGCGATCGCAATGGTAATTCTGTGATTGCAGTTCATTAATTCGCCCAGTGATTATAAAGTATTCTATTTCGGGGCTATCGGCTATTTATGCATATTTCGAGCTGTGCAGCTCGTATTGAGACAATTTTTTAAGCAATTTTCACCATGTGGATTAGGGTAAGTGTTCTCTACTCATTTTTTATTTATATCATGAATTTATCTTTGTTTTTGGCATTTGATTGATGGTTTCAAGAGAGAAATTGGGGGGTTTTGCTTAAATTTTCATAGAGTAAATTTTTGAGTTTTGAACATCGATTCGGAGTCAGATTTGAGTGAAGCTAGTATGATTGGACTCGTAATTGAATGGATTGTCGGATTTTGTGAATTTCATCAGGTTTTGCATCGCGGGCCTGGGTTTGAATTTTTTGTTGACTTTGGGATTTTGATTAAGGATTCAACCTTTATCATTTGGTATTATTTCCTTAGGCATTATTTGACGTATTTGAGTAGCTTTTGTTAGTTTCGAGCCGTTTTGAGGTCGGTACACGCGGTATGGCATTTTATGAATATCGTTTGGCTTACTCGGTATTGAATTTGGATTGTTCGAGGTAAGTAACACTTCTAAACTTGGTGTTGAGGGTATAAACCCCTGAATATACGTTATATGTGTTTGGTGTGGGGTAACGCACATGTTAGTTGACGGACGTGTGGGCGTGCACCGTGTGAATTATAAATCGGTTATTTCTGTGGTACTGTGTAGTTACCTGATCTTATCTGCAACGATGAAATCTCTACGTGCTAGAGTAATTGAGTTGTGATCCATGTTAGAAATCATGATTAGTCCACATACCGGTACTATTGGGACCCACAAAGGTCGTGTTACATGATGAATTAATTTCTTAATTTGAAATTTATAATCAGTCACAATATTATTTGCATATCATATCTTTGTCTCTGTTGTCCTTTATTTATACATTATATCATCACTATTTGGGTTGATTATCATGATTCTTGTGAGCCCGAGATACTGGATAGATTGATGACGGAGTGAGGCCGAGGGCCTGATTGTGAGGATATTTATGGGATCGGGTTGCACGCCGCATCATGTTTATTTGATTCATGCCATGATTGTCTTATTAGCGCTTGGGTAGGAATTTCCCCTCCGGAGTCTGCACATCCACAGTGAGCGCAGGTGTGCGAGTGTGAGTGCCGAGTGATTGGGAAGACTGAATGACTGTGTGGACTCAGTGACTGGGAGGACTGAGTGAATTGATACTCTGAGAGTATGCATATGGTTTGTTCACTGTGTTATATTGCATTTGACATGCACACATTGATATACAAGCATAAAGATGTATTTTTTTCATGTTGTACAGGTATCACGTCATTCATGAATTTTCATCACATTGCCATGTAGGCATAGATATGTACTTTCCTCGTTCCATTTGATAATGAAACATTTACCTGTTGAAATTTTTTGGGAAAAATCACGGTTTTACAAACTTACTCATGGTTTGGTGCTTTCGAGAAAAGATTTGGGTTTTACTGTTGTACTCGAAAAGTATGCATATTCTTCCGGAACTGTGAAGAGCTGAGCACTATATCTCTGAGTTACTTCTTTTAGCACTTTTATTATTTTGTTATGAATTTTTGTTGGCTATTGGTGTTGGACTCCAACCTTTGTTCCAGCTCGTCACTACTTTCAACCTAAGGTTAGGTTTGTTACCTATTGAGTACATGGGTTATACTCATACTACATTTTTGCACCTTGCGTACAGATGCTGGATGCTGATGTTGTTGCGTACGACGGGAGCTGGATCTGAAGATTTACCTGCGTTTCAGTTATGGCTATCACTTGTCCTTGGTAGCATTAGATTTGAATCCTGTTCATTTACATTTCAAACAGATGTTGTAATTATTTCAGTTCAGTCTTATAAAAATCTAAATCTTAGAAGCGCATGACTTGGTACTACCAGTCCTTGGAAAATTCTTATATGAAAGCAGTTGTATTATCACTTCTTCTCTTAATAAATCTCATTAAATTGAATAGTTATTAATTGGTTTACCTAACAGGTTGGATTAGATACCATCACGACTAGTTGGATTTTGGGACGTGACACGTAATGGGTCACATAATCTTCGGGATCGATCGTTCCGTCGTATATCCTGAGGTAGGGTGGCATTTTAAGGTCTTTGGTATGTCATGTGGGGCTGCTTCTTCGTTGTACGGCTGTTCTAAGAACCTGTCGGCGTCCCTCTTTGGCAATAGCTTAGGAGCGCCCGGTATCTTATTGACTGGCTCTTGGTGTTCTTTCATTTTGGTCTCTGAGTGCTTTATTTTTATTCTCCATTTCCTCCATCCTCTTTAGAACGACATCAAGGGCGATGTCACCTGCACTGTTAGTAATATTGTGAGTTATACCTGGGGTCGGAGGGTCCAATCGGTTGCTCTATTCGTCTACTCGTTGTACTGTGCAGGCTCTTGTGGTCTCTGTAGTTGTGCATGGAGTGGGCTTGTTGAGCATGCTTGCTAGCGTATCGGTTATCCATGCTTCGAGGAGCTTTTTCACGGCCGGTGGTGTCCCCTCCTCTGTGGACGTGGAGGCCCCTTTTTCCATTGGGTTTCGTTATACTACAATGGGGAGGGGGTGAGCTCTCACGCCTAAGGGAGAAAGTGGGTGTCACGTCCTCGCCTAGTGTTTCACGGCTCTCGTTGATAGCATTCATGAGGTTGCTAAGGAAATCACCTGTTACTTTAGTCCTTTCTCCTTGGTTACCTGCCATGTAGGTTTTTGTATGTGCAAAGAAAGGGTAAAATCTTGGGGTTTGTGACTCTCGTTAGCTGTAGATCTAAAGGAAACAATAAAATTAAGTAAGAAATCCCACGGACTGCGCTAAACTGTTTGACCAAAAATATCGATCTTGGTTCAACCAATTATATTTAAATGAATGTGGGTTAAACTTAGTTAAAAATAATATCCTAAAGATAAAGTTGTCGGGACCGTGGCAAATAACTAGTATATTTATCTGAATGGTAGTGATTATAAGCAATAATAAGGATATTCAATGATCAAAAAAGGTGAAGTATGGCATTCAATAGCAATAGATAACAATAAATGGTATTTATGTAAATAAAACATGTGAGTCACCCGAGAAGGGATGAGATCAGTGGACATCCTTTATGACAATGATGAATGATTGATAAGCCTTTGAACATTTTTGTTGTTCTTGGATCCGGTGGAAAGCTAGGCAAGAATCTTGGTAAAAAGGTTTTTTTTTGTATATATGCGATAAGACCAGATTCTCTCTTACAACGTCAATGTGTTCTTTACAAATGAATATCTCATGTCCCCTGTCATTGTGTCTCTTTCTATTTATAGGGAATATACTCCTAGAAAACCCGAATAGTACATGCGCTGAGAATATCCACTAGAATATTCTCCTTTCTATCTCATCTTAGATTTAGTCGTTATAACTTTGTCTAAGATGCTCGACCTCGACCTTGATCAACGATGGCTTCGCGGCCTTGATCTTTGTTGACTCTTCGACCGCACCCTTCATTACTTTGAGGCTGTTTCGCCTCAAGGCCGGTCTTGGTGGGGACCGTACTGATATCACGTGGCGGTAGACGAGGGCAATAGTAATACTGACGTGGCTTAACCATATCAAAGATATTTTTTGGCCCATACAGGAGTCAGTGTGAACCGTGAAGAAAGGTTTGTAGATGTGATTTTCACAACAAATGTTTTCCTTCTCAAAATAAAAGAATATCTACTAAGTAATGCTTTTTTACTTTTACTCTAAATTTTAATTCAGCAAAATTGAATGTCAAATGTTATTTTTTATTAAGATATCCTTAGAAAATTATTAAGATGTGTGATGAGATGATTAAAATTTCCAAATTTGAGATCTGAGAATGAAAAACTTAGATAAAGAACACGTTTCTTCTTAGTGGGTCTAATTGATACGAATCCGAATTTGTCAAAACTAATGTTTCCTTCATTTTAATTTAGACGAGGCAGTTTGACTCGATTTAAAGAAAGAAAAAGATTTTTTAAATTTATGATCTTAATAATATAAGGAGTAAAAACTTTATCGGACCATGATATTTGTGTTGTTATAAAAATTCTCATTAAGGTAAAACGAATAACATTAATAGTTTAAAGTTGAAATTATTTCTAGTTGTAAAAATGTGTCAATCTATTATGAACGGACTAATATGGAAAATATATAACCATTTATTATAGAAAATGATTTATTAATGTATATTTGAAAGCGCGGCTAGAGTTAGTTAAATTAATCTAGTATTTTATGGACTATAAAATAATGAAAAATCTCACCAAGAGTTAAAAAGGAATAACAAAAACAAAAAGCTAGCAAAAGGAGAAGAAAAGAAAATAAAAAATGTTTACAGCCCTAAAACCCTTTTAAAACCCTTTACAATTTCTTCAACTGTCCATTTTCATTGCATCAAATTTCCCACAACCGAAGGTAAAACTACTGATACTAAACTCTATGTTTTGTAAGCCATTTAGTTCATACCTCTGCATATTTCCAAAAGTGAAAAGTAATAAATGAATTAAAAAATAAAAACAAAAGAGTTCACTTCTCCTTCAATTTGGGGTTGTTTGTTCTAGCTTCCTTTTCTTTTTTGTTTCTCTATATTATGTCTATGGTCAAGATTTTGAAGCACTAAACTATGGTTGGTTCCAGATTTTAACTATATACAAGATTGCTCCTTTTTTGGGGTGCTTTCATTTTTTTCCTTGAATGTTTTTAGGATCAAGAATGTAACATAAACATATTCAAGATTTGTTCTTTTTTCCCAGGTTTTGTTCATTTCTCAAAAAAGGGATCATTTTTTCAACCTATAAAGTCATTTGGTGTTTTTTTTAAGTTGAAAAATGCCAGACATTGAAGTACTTGTGAATGATTTTGTTGCGAAGCTCAGCAAACGGTCAGTATAGTTGTAGCATTTTTTTCTTCTAAATGAATTAGACTTTTTTATTTGAATTTTGTATGATTTTAGCTGAGTAATCTGCTTTTGTTTTTGGATGATAGTAAAGTTGAAGGGTCACAAGCAACTGCTCGACTAACGGCAGAGTTGCTTCGTTCTGTAGTTTCATTGCAAAGACTGCCACCTATTAATCCAGCTGCAGTACTTATTGAAGCTGTGAGGGGTATAGGCGTAAAGTTAATCGCTGCCAATCCGGTTGGTAAGCATTTTATCTGTTCTTACAAATATGACGATCCCTTTTGTAGAAATTTGATGTTCCAAAATGGAATTCTCTCGTTATTTGTAGTTTATGATTTAACCAATCCTAGTTGGTAGTCAGGAACTCGGATGCCAAAGACATTTTTAATGCATATATTTTAGATTAGGTCATTTGCATCTTATATGCAATCACCTATGGATTTGCTTTGTGTTTGGTTTGATGCAAGTTTCTTCATTTCTGCATTTCTGCGAAAATTTGAATGCACCTGGTTATCTGGTTAACCTTGGTTAGATGTCAAGCATAAGCCACATTTGACATATGGTTTGTCTAGAGTCAGTAACGTAGCTTCGTTTATTTGTTTCATTTAAGGACTGGAATTATGCTAACCTTTCTCAAAAAAGTTATGCTAATGTTATACTTACCTTTTACATATTTTTTGGACCTAGATCTTGAGGGGGAATATACTGCAGGAATAGGCAATCCATAAGCTCTTGCTTAGTGTGTGTATGTGTGTGTGAGAGAGAGAGAGAGATTTACTTTTAAGGCTGGGAACTTGATTTTGTTGTTTCGATGTTCATATCAGAACAGTTTAAGTGGATCAAAAAGATGCTGATGGCTCTTACTGCACATTTGTATTCAGCATAAATGTGATAGTTTTGTTCTTTTCCTAGGATTCAGATGACTAATAAAGAAAGTAGTTCTTAACTGTAGTGTGTTTTATCACCAAGAGTTCTAAATTGGTCCTGTCCTTAAAAAGTAGGGGAAAAGGAAAAAGATCAAAAACTGATAAAGCTGGCCCTTACAAGCATGTGGATAGATTAGCTAAAAAGCTCGCACTTTCTTTCTCACTCTCCTTCAATGTCTTTTGGAGGAAGGTGGGTCCATAGAATAGACATGTTGAATGAGAAAGCATAACCTTTTTCAACACCAGGATTGGAAGGAATTGCTAGTTTTCCCATCGTACATTGCATTTGAAAGGTTCCACATGTTACCCGTCATGTATACTCGTGCATACTAAAAGTTATTCCTTCCATCCCATTGTATGAGTTTAAGAACCAAGCACCGAGTTTAAGAACCACGATGACTTTTGACACATGTTCTTTCATATTTCTTTCTCCTCATAAAAAGGTGAATTTTTATGTCAAGTAGGTTACCAACAAATAACGTTATTAAGGGTAAAATAGAGATGATAGGTCTAAATAATTTCTAAATACAGAAATATGACAATCTTTTTGGGGACAAACTAAAAAAGAAAGTGTGTCAATTAAATGAGACGAGTACTAATCGTGGATTTCCTGCATTTACAATTCTATATGTCGGAAACATTCAGGACTTCCATAATGAGATTAGAAGTGGTCATCGTCCTCTATTGGTAACATCTACTAGAAGCTTCACTGTTATTCAACATATTAAGGCTATTCTTATGGTCATTTCATATGTTCAAACTTGTTCCAGCATATTAGGTGTACTTCTGCGCATCTTCTTAGGCATGGAGGCCATCACTCATTCGTCACTCCACTTACTAGAGCATTTATGTACATATATGCATACAATACATATACATTTTCATAGATATCCTTTTAAACCAGATAGATGTGTTCTCGTGATCGTTGGTTCAGTGACAAGGATTGTCAACCATACTTGAAATTGAGAATTCATAGAGAATTAATAACCTTTAAAAGCACTCCATATTAAGTATTTGTTATGCAAAGAATGATATAGCCAAAATTTGATGAAATTGCAGAGCTTGCTGTTGGAAATATTGTTAGGCGTGTTCTTCATATTATCCGGGAGGAGGATCTTTCTCTTTTGGCCAGTAAAACGGGTGACTTAGATTTATCAGCTGCAAGTGATGATGAAGGAACCATAGATCACGACTGTGACCCAATTCAGTCTGCTGTTGCAGCTGCAGCTAAAAGTTTTATACGACCTCCCTCATTGCATGCACTTCTGGAGAATATGCCGGATAAAGCTTTACCAAGTAACATATACACCTCCTCTTCAGGTGGAGATTCTGAAGAGAAAAGTAAAGGTAAACGCTCCTGTGCTACATGAGTTCAAAGTAATTTATAACAGCAATCACTTGTTAGTTTCAGTACTGAATTATCTGTTATTCTGTGTTGCAGCTGATAAACTTGCCAGGACTCGGAAGTTAAAACATGATGTCATTGAGGCAATTAACATATTAATTGAAGATATTGATACTTGTCATGAGCTGATCGCAGAACAGGCAGTTGAGCATATTCATCAAAAGTATTCACCTTTCGCAGCGTACTAGAAAATACGTCTGTATTGTGTTATGCATACTGGACATCTTTTTCCTTAATAAGTAATGCATACTCCATATTTTGGCTAATGAACTTGCACATTCTCTCACATCAGTGACAAATCTATGTTCGGAAAGTATTTTGAAAATGACAAATTTAGGTTGGTAGCCTAGACATCTTATAAAATTTATGGTGGATGGCCTTCTTCACATTGCTCTAGGATGATAAAGTTTCAATCCTGATTGCAGCTCAAATATCCTTTGCTGTTTCAACTTTCACCTCTAATGTATTTATTTATACTTTCCCCCCCTCTTTTTGGTTGCATATAATTGGATAGTTGTGGCAAACATGTTTTTTTCTAATCAAAATGTGATAGCTCATTAACAAATGCAATTTTTATTTCAGTGAAGTAATACTAACATTAGGTAGTTCGAGAACTGCCTTGGAATTCCTCTGTGCCGCAAAAGAGAAAAAACGGTCTTTTCGGGTGGTTGTTGCAGAGGGTGCACCAAGGTTTGTGGAATATTCTGAAATTTCCAAGAAATAAATGGATCATGAATCTTACTTTTCATATCAACCGTGAACTTTTCCCTGTCCTTCTGTGTTTGATCAGGTACCAGGGGCATGCTCTTGCCAAAGAGCTGGTAGGAAGAGGTCTACAAGCTACAGTCGTAACTGATTCTGCTATTTTTGCAATGATTTCTAGAGTAAATATGGTACTTAACTTTCTGGATTTGCTATTTTATGCGTACTATCAATCTGTACTTGGGCTAGCTGTGCTCAGAACCCTAACCTTGTTGTGTAGGTTATAGTGGGAGTTCATGCAATGATGGCCAATGGTGGTGTCATTGCACCTGTTGGTATGAACATGGTTGCTCTTGCAGCTCAAAAGCATGCTGTTCCATTTGTAGTAGTTGCCGGCATTCACAAGGTATCTGAGCTCTACTGGCTCTTCCATGTATTTGATTTTCAAAAAGGTTTAATCAAGGGGAGGGAGAAAAAAAAATCGAAATCTTGTGAGGTATCAGACTTGTGCTGTCCAGCTATTTAAGTGGCTATTCCTCTAACTCTTAACAATTGGCGGTTTTTATGCATCTTGCTGATTGTCACTCCCGAACTAGAAGGCATCTGATAACACGGCTATGTTGCGCGGACTCTCCAAAATGAGACCGCACCCGTGTCGGATCCTCCAAAAATACACTATTTTTGGAGGATCCGACACGCACCCGATAACATTTTCGGAGTGTCCGAGCAACATAGTAACACGGCAAGACCTCAGTTTTTCTGGTTTGCTAAATCATGTTTAAGAACCTTGAAATGGTGTGGAAAATATGATTATGTTCCCTTGACATTAGGCTTTGCAAAACCTTGAATTTGTTACAAACTTTTACTTTTGCCGCCTAATACACTCTTTTTCTACTTTTGGCTGTATTTATTATTAATTAATCCTTTTAACTGTCCTCTTTCTGTTACAGTTGTGCCCTTCATATCCACACAATCCAGAGGTTTGTCTGAATGACATGAGATCCCCTGCTGAACTTCTGGAATTTGGGCAATTTTCCAACTGCATGGATTTTGGAATGGATAGTAGGGCTCCTCTTGTTCAAGTTGTCAACCCCGGTTTTGACTACGTGTCACCTGAGCTTGTTAGCCTTCTCATCACCGACATGTAAGGACATTTTCCCATTTATGTATTAAAATTTGGCTTGCAACGACAAATACGCCTCGATCCTGAAATAGTAATTAAAGAATGTGCCGTTCAAAAATTCAAGTTTCTACATGCAAAAGTTTGGTGTATTTTGAAATTATTCTCAAGATTTAAGGGGAACATAAGGGGAATCTGCAACGTATTATTGTACCACTCTAGAAATTAATCAGCAGTTTTATGATAATAATACTTGCTACATCTTTCTGATTGCAGTGGAGGCCATAACCCATCATATATGTATCGTCTCATTTCCGACTACTACTCAGCTGATGATTTTGATTTACAAGGAAGGCAACGTAAATGAAGGTGATTGGAGTAGAAGTTATAGCCAGAAATGGCTTCCTTACATAGAAGAATGTCGCTGTGCACCTTGACTCAAGGGACAATTGTTGATGGCTGCAGAGTGTGGAACAGAATGGGACTGAGATTAACCAAAAATCAAATGGAAATGCTTAGGGTTTTGCCATGTGGTTCTGTTTTTTCAAAGGATAGCTCTAAATGAGCTTTAACTGAAAAACTCTTTGGCATACTGTACTCTGTTCAGTCTATGTTTTGACTTGTTTTACTGCAAGATCCTAAAGGTGGTGATGCTAGTTTGTTTCGTTCTTGTTATAGATGAATGTTTACTTCACTTCTGGATTTACATTCTTCCTTGCATGCATTTGTCTTTTAATACAGAGGTTAAACAGGCATCCACACCCAAAAGGTGTCCGACGTAGGTCTTTCCTCCCCCTCACCCCAAAGTAACTAAGGTCCTATTTCTGCACCTTCAGCACGCCTTAAGACAACAGAACCATCATTTTTGGGGAGATTAAAGAACATCCAACGAACCCCCAGCTTAGGTACACCAGAAAACGCCTCTGTTTTACACCCTTTGTCCGCGACTAAGGGAAACTGGCGATCATGTGAGCTTCAGAAGCAGCATCACTTTCACAGGCTTATTTGAGAATAGCATGCGTTTATGGGCAAAATCTTTTTTCCTTAGATGTAAGAGAATATTTTTACATTCCTGGGAATAGTTGATCAAGGAATTCCCGGGCTTATTTATGAATAGCATGCAACAAGGCTAAATCTTTTCTCTAAGCTATAAGAGAATATTTTGATCAAGATATTCTTGGAAAGTAATATTATAAAAAGCATATAATCAACAAGCAGTGCCAAAAAATATTAAGTACTATTCTTGAGGCATCAAAATTAGTGACAAACAAAGATGTTATCATGTTCAGGTTCTACTTCTTGCTAAGATCAATTCCAGCCTTCTTGGCTACAGCATCAAGTCCGTTTTTCTCAATGGTTTTTATGGCCTTTGTTGACAACCTCAGTTTCACATAGCGCTTGCCTGCCTCCCACCAAATTCTCTTGTATTGGAGGTTTACAAATTGCAACTTTTTCGTCTTGTGGTTTGAGTGAGAGACCTTGTTTGCCCTGTTGGACTTCTTCCCAGTGAAGGGGCAAATCCTACCTGAAAGACACGATAGCTTTCTTAATACTCTACGCATACTTATCATAAAAGGCGTCGACACAATTGAACACAGCCTACAAAACTGTAGGAAAGCAGAGGGAAAAGATGCTTCAATGTGAATATTTGATTACTTCCGTCCCAGAAAAAATGCACAAAGCATCCCGCATTCACACAGGGTCCAGGGAAGGGCCGCATCTCAAGGGTGTGATGTAGACAGCCTACCCTAATGCAAGCATTAGTGGATGCTTCCACGGCTCGAACCAGTGACCTGTAGGTCACATGGAGACAACTTTACCATTGCTCCAAGGTTCCCCTTCACTTTTGTCCCAGGAAAACATCTTAATTTTACCGATTAGCTCAAAGACTAAGTAGTTTCAGGATAAAAAGAGCGAATATAGAATGCATCCTGACCATGACAGCAGGAATAGAAAAGAGGAGTTGAAGTAAGCAAGTTTCACTAGTGTACTGCTTCTAAGGCTCTCTTGTAAGGTATTTTTGATCATCAAACAACAGTTTCATTACTAAACCAAAAGCCAAGAACTAAGTTAGTGCTGGACTTAACAAAAAGAGTCAACCCTTTACAGTGTGTTACCATATCTGAATTAACCAAGCTGCTCACACAATAAACAAAATGTAATTTACACCAGAGCGCTAATACACTAAAACTCGAACATTAAAGAATGTTATAGCTAATTTTTCCTGCAAAATCTACAACTTTCATGACACAACTTTCTAAGGCTCTCGTCATTGGCTTCGACTTCATTTTCACTAGTTCGGGTAGCCAAGAATAAGAACACAAAACTCCCTCTAAGTCCCTCAAAATTTGTCAAAAAATGAAGCTCCGCCTTTAGTTGCTTAAAGTCAAGAGACCTAAAAGTCCTCAACTCCAACCCGAGGTATACCGTCTTATCATCAGTATAATATTCTTGTTGTAGCATAGACTTAGTTCATAACAGAAACGCAAACTTTGTTGACCAAGAAATGCATCTTGTGAAGCTTATGCATACTGTCTTTAAGATCGCTCGCATAAAATTCATTTGTTTCACAAGGACTGGAACTTTGGAGTTAAAAAAAGATCAAACCTCTTTCAATGCAATGACCTTAACAAGTTATAGTTCCAAGTTCCAAGGAAATAAGTATTCTTCCTTCACAATTCTTTAGTGATGATTCCAGTTCAAGCAGTTATCGACATGCAAGTAAGCTTTTTTCTCTTCTTTTTTTTTTTTTTTGGAAAAGCAAAAAGAAGATTTTCAGTACTATCTCACCTGGGGGAAACACTTACAATCTTAGAAAAATACAAACAAAACACATATCTGAATTCTACATACTCGGCTACTAAATCGGGACTCTAATATAGAAGAAGCAATTGTCTGAGTACCAAACAACTCCATAATGATTTAGATCCCATGACCCTTTATATACAGCTCCTTACACACTTAAAAAGCCTATCTGCACAGAAATGAAAATTATCACAGTAACATTTTAAAGCTATCATCTTTTCTTGTTTCCCATTAATGTATATAAAGGGTCATCAAAGGAGCAACTCTACAATTGCCTCAAGACTCTTTTTTAATAACAGTAATGTTCAGGTCAGCTCGGCCACACCATTCAGATAAAATTTGATATACATATTTAATACAACAACTACACCTCAGTCCCAGACAAGTTGGGGTCGGCTATATAAATCCTCACTAACCATGTTTCTCCATTTAAGCTCAACTCATGTCAAAAGCCTAATTAGGTGCTTAGACAGCGGACCAGCGAGAACCCTTTATTATATAGTACTCCCTACGTTTCAACTTATGTGAAGCTATTACTTTTTAGGTAGTCAAACAAGGTTTTCTTTGACCATATTTTTTGAATATTTTGAATTGTTAACTATTGTGACTTACAATACTTTTTCTGAAGTTAGTAAATATGTAAATTTTATTTTAAAAAATTTAAAAATTCTATGTCGGAATTCACACAGAAAACTAGGCAATTTGACCCTCTACTCCGAAAATATTCACATAAATCGAAACGGAGGGAGTACATTTTTAGTAAGTACATAAAGTTTCTTTTTTTCAGATTCTCAGAAACAATTCAACTCATTAACAAAACCCCACAATTCAAACAAACAAACAAACAAAACAACAAACACTTACTATAATCAGCATTAGATCAAAAAAGAATATAGCAACAAAACACACACACACACACAAAGAAGACAACAAAGGGGCAGAGAAATTACGAGCAACAGGTTGAAGAGAAGGCTTGAAAGGAACAGAAAGTGGAGCTGCTGAAGAGCTAACATGGGTGCTTGAAATCTTGAGACCACTCAATTGAGAAGTTACAAAACTCAAGTCTGAACTCAGTTTCAACTTTGGTAAAGAAGCCCTTTTTGCCACTGAAAATGTCCTGTGACTACTCACCACTGGTCCTCTGAGGCTTATACCTGCCACCATTGTTGCCATTTTTGGTTCCAATTCCTTAAAGTTTTAATCTTTTTTGCTTCAAATATCTTGTTTTTGATGAAAGAGTGGATAACGAAATGGATTGTGGGTGTGGTTTTGTTTCTTGGCCTTTTAATTTTGCCTATGGTGAAATTGGGAGTTTATTGCATGCGGTGCGGGTGCAAAGGATTATATTGTATGTTGCTAATTTGGAAATTCCTCCTTTGTCTCCTTTTTTTTAAGTCCTTTTTGTTTGGCACTATTATAGTGTATTTCTATTGATGTGACACTATTTTGTATTAATTTATTTTTAAAATATATATTTTTAATTCGAAATAATTTAACTTAGATTCTATTTCGCTCTTAATGACAAATTGTTACGGTAAATATATTTAAAATAACAAATTTCAAAAGTTTTGTAATTGTATAAGTTTTCAAATTACGTCACATAAATTGAAATAATAATATATTTCACTTGTACAAGTTTGACTCCATGTCATTGTCATAGCAGAGTCTGAAATTTTACTAAAAAATGTCAAAATATAAAAAAGATAAACATATAAAGAAAACTATGGGAGTCAACATATCCTAAGTGTACGTAACAATAATTTTTCTACCTAGCTAAATAGGTAATTTTTTGGCTAAGGGAACACCCCTTAGCCTAAGGTGGCTCCGCCACCGGCCACTGTCCAGGAGAACTATTTTAGTTTCGGGGCAATAATTTGGTAATGACCAATATAACACCAGGGTTGGGGTGTCAATAAATATTTAAAAATTAACTAAATCGACTGAACCGTACCGAACCGATTTTCAGGTTTCTTTTAATAAAATCGTAAGTTTTTATATAAATAGATAATCGTACCAATAATTAGGGTAGGCTTTTTATTTTATGAAATAAACTGAAAAAATACCGAACCGTACCGTACCGTGCCGAATAAATTTACATGTGAAAAATATATTTATATAATAATTTTAAAAATAATAAAGCATTAAATTTTTTCTTGGTCTTGGTATTATGAAAACAGTTACAAGCCAACAAGTGACTAAACTCAAAATCCTAATTCCCGAACCTATTATGCTACTTCTATTGAAACTAAAATATTTCCAACATTCACTGGCAAGCGACGACACAAGATATTGCACCGATTATGAGTAGCAAACTACAATGTATTGAATATGTTTCTTTTCGTATGATTTAAATTTATCTTTTTGAATATTCAATCTTCTATAGACTTTATTCTTGAGTCTCAGTCCAAGCTTGATTAATATTTTTTCACTCGTGTGATTTATATTTTCTTTGTATTAATTTGCTTAGTTTCTTTTGATGCCGTTGTAAAATAGTTGATGGATCTATACTCTAGCCATCTTTCATATTTTATTAATTCATCACCCTTTCAAATGTAAAAATGTCAAGAAAGTTTTGTTAAATCTTATAAAAGTACGTCTGTTTAATGTATTCTACTCCTATTAGTGACTTTTACTTGATATTTTTTTAAAAATACCGAAAATTAACCGAACCATACCGATACCGAAAATAAACCGATATGATTGGGACGGTTTCGAAAAGTCCAATTTTGATTATACATAATAAAATGACCGAAAATTAGTGTGGTATGAATTTTACAAAATAACCGGTCGAACCGAACCGTTTACGCCCCTGCCCCAGGGAAAGTAAAATATTGATATAGTTTATAAGCTCAAAAACAGACTATTCAAGTTGCGTATAAGAACTGTGCACGAGAAGGTGTAAGAATATAACAGATTTAAGATTGTAACAAAAGAATGTAGTACTCGTCTATATTCTTGTTTTCTCTGCTGAGTCAAAAAAAACTTTCCTTATTTGGAATTTCTAGTTGTTTCACAGAAAGATCTTTGCCTACTCTTAAATATGGCAAATAAAAGCTATCAACTAACGTTAACATCAAATTGTACAACTGCAACACTGTACATATTTTGGGTGATAAAAGTTGAAGCAAGTGTTGGCACAAATAACTTGGGGCGGAGTTAGTGTGTTAATTTGACTCAAATTCTATAATTGTCTTGAGAAATTTAAAAGACAATAACTTAAATGGACCATAATTTCATATTCATAAATTTTAAATACTGGCTCTGTCTCTCCTATCAACGAACAATATTGCAGCTTCTTTTTTTCTCTAAAAATAGGGGGAACGAAATAAGAAAAGATGCAGAGGTCACATATATTAGAAGTCTAAGACAAAAAGTATGCAACATAACTTCTCTTTTCAACATACTACATACTTTGAGTACTTAAATTAAAATGAGAAAAACTTGAAGTTCTTTAGCATCTCTAATTTGTCCTAAGAATATAGATGAAGAAACTTAAGAAAAAGAATAAATGAAATTAACTGCATCACCAATGTAATAGAAAATAACTTGATATCTCATCCAAAAGGTAATCCTTTTCAGCTCCTTACTTGTGAGTTCCACAGGCTGATCTTTCAAATCAAATGCGTATTTCACTTCTTTTAATTGACTATGCCGTGGTTTGCTTTCGTGACAAGTAGAATGACTCGAATTTTTCATATGCATTAAGCGATCCATGAAACATGCAATCATTTTGCATGGTGACGATACATTGAGATTCCTAGGATGACAAGTCCATAGCAAAGCATCCACAAAAGTCGGGCACTCCTCATCAGATGACATTTGCCTTATTTCTACATTTAAAACATCCACTTGGGGTGTACGAACTCTATGGTACAGATGTAAATATTTCATGCTGATCTTATTGGTTTTGACAAAATAAAGGGAAACTTGAGACCAAGAGTTCGAAATTGATAGAAATTTCCTCAATCACCTCTACACACTTCTCTATTCCGTGTACTAAAGTAGAGACGCTAAGATCTCAATACACTAGATCTTTTACACCATTCTGAAGAGTAACGCCAAGCCACTTATGTATCAGAGGAAAAGCTTTAGTCCGACAAGTTCCAAACTTTAAACTTGTCTATAGGGATTTTTTTAACACTATCAGTTAATTTTAACTTGATAGCAAGTTAGTTACTATCCGTAGAGAATTACCAGTTATTTCTGGGTGAAATTCAAAATATCATATTTACAAGTGGCAATTAAAAAATAGCCACAATTTCAAAAATAACATAAATTTAACCACTTTTCATGGAAAGATAAATCTTAACGAAAATATTATTCAAAATCCGGAAAACATTCCAGCATAATATACTGGAGTTCGAATTTTTTACTATGAACTTCCAGCATAATATACTGGAGTTCCAACATAATATAATGAAACTGAAAGTTCACATGTAAAAAATTCGAATCTCTAGTATAATACACTGAAGTTCCAGCATAATATACTAAAAGTTCATATACAGGTGCTCCAATCTCTAGTGTATTATGCTGGAACTTTTTGTGTGATAAGAGTTTCAGCATAATATGCTGGATATTCATACACAGGTGCATCAATCTCCAATATATTATGATAAAACTTTCCGTATTGCAGCAAAATAGTAGCTATTTTTCAATGACTTTGCAAACTCTGTCTATTTTTTAATTACTAGTCCGAAAACTGGCTTAGCCCGTGCTATTTTCACGTTATTTCTTACCAAGAGACTTTTCTCTAATTGCATAATAAGTAACACAATTGTATAAATATTTCATACCGTTAATGCATAAATAACGCAGAGTTTAATACTGCAAAAAAAATGATTAGCAGTATACAAGATTGATAAAAGAAGATCACCGAATTTTATACCAGAATTTAACGTTCTTATCTCTACCAAACAACCCCTTAAACTATTATAACGTGAACTGGCCAACCAATCACTTACCAACATCGTCAAGAACATAAAGTATTGCCGAACCCCTAATGATAAGGCATATAATTTCCAAGATTTCAAGAAGACAAAGGACTGTGATTCGCTATTCAAAATGGTGGGTAACATGTTGCAACCATAGAAATAAAGCTGTAACTTTAATGACAATTTAACGTATTACAATAGCTCATTTCTTGGACGGGTCCTGCACTCCCGTTCTACATCTGGGAGAAAACATGTATTCTGCTCCAAGTCTGGTATACGGAAAATTTGCTACAACTCTCTCACTAGCAAAAGGTTAACTAAGGCATCTCAATATGGTAAAAATTGCGTAAGAGTCTGAGGGCTAAGCGAATAGCATCAACAACCTATGTTAACGCTGTTTGTATTTGGTGAGATCTGCAGGAAATAAGGCATTGAATTGACCAAAAGGAATTAGTTTTGTTTACTAAACTTTGTATGATAGAGATCAAGGGGAACATACTCCACAGTCACTATCCGGTCATCAAACAGTCGTCCATGTAAACAATGAGCAGCCACGCATGCAGCTTCTGCTCTTCTAAACTCCACAAGTACACAGCCAGGCTCAAACACATCATTAACAGAAATATCTTTCTTTTCCTCAAGTTCCTCTGGAGCATCCAACTCTTCTTTCGACGAGAATTCCGGTTCAAAAGCTCCATCTACATCTCCATCGTCTTCCTCTGATTTCATTGCCTCTTTAACTGGTGATTGATCATTTATCTCAAGATGTTCAACTGGACTAGAATTAGAATCTTCATCTTTCCTTTCCAAAACTATAGTAGTATTCTTTTCATTTGGAGAGACTCCAGGAGTAACCTCAGAATTTTCTTGGCAGCTTGTCCCTCGATCGGACACATTTCCATCATTGGGTAGAGGGTCAGAAGTGTCGTCTTTTATTAGCTCCTCATAAGGTCCATCATTAGAAGGACTGCCACCAGCAAAAGCATCATCGACATCTCCAGCCTCCTCTTCGGAGTCACCTTTTAAAGGTTCTGACATCTGAGTCTTACCATCAGTGCATCTTTCAGCTTCCTCAGCGCTATTGGTTTCCATGGGTTCTTCATTGCTGTTGGGGAGATGTGACCCACCAACTTCCAACTCGTGATCAGAACTCTTAGGGAATGGATCAATTTGGTCACACTCTTTAGCAAACTCCATATTGTCCTTATTCAAAGTAGGACTAGTGTCCATAGCAGCAGCATCAGATGTGAGAGAACATTGACTTTGCTTTACAACATTAATTGATTTAACAGTGCCAAACCTACAGCATCAGAAGAACATTTTCCAGATCAGTGATGAATTGACAAGGAGAAATAAAAGCAATGACGTTAAGAAAAAATGACTTTTCATAAATGACCTGGCACACTCCAATCTGATGTCTTCCAATAACTCTTCAACTTCTGCTTCAGACAAAAAAATGAGTACATTTGCATCCACCTGGACAGGACAAGACAATTAGAGGAAAAAATCTAGTAACCCCCTGATAAGTGGATTTGCCACATCTAAGAAATATAATTCCTAATATATGGAAACAAAACCACGTCTCAATACCGAGCAAATTGGAGTTGGCCACCTGACTCATTTTACCTGTAGCTCCATTTAAGCCCGTCTCCATTACAATGTTGTAAAATTTTAGTTTCTCTAGCACTAGAAGTTCTCTACAATTTCTAATAGTATCAACATGGCATAACAGACAGTATTTTTTTTCTTATGGAAAATAAAATTCAAACAACACCAAGATTAAAAAACAGACATACCAGATTTTTCAGCTTCAGAACTTCCGTGGGCTTCTGCAGAAGTGGTTTTGCATGCTGGGGAATCCGGTATAAAGGTGTATTTTCATCTTTGTCCTGAGTATTATGTGTATCTTTTGGTCAAATTTGTATTGCCAAGAATAGATTAAAAATTGTACCTAAAGCCAAAATTTCTGGATAAGAGGACTTGAGAGAGTACCAGTAAAACAGTATCTGGGACAGCTTGAACAACAGTTAACACTTTTCCACCCAACTTCATACCATTAAGACCAGCACAAGCTTTAAGAGTAACTGAATGGTCAACATACTGAAATGGTTGAAACAATTACTTTAAGATCAATAAAAGACGCAAGAGTAGAACTTGGAGAAAACTTGAGAGTTCACAGCACTTGAGTCAAGGAGAAATACAAAGGGACGGAGAGGCTCAAGATGCAACAGCCCAAAAAATTTAAGCAATAGCAATCCACAATTAGAAGCATGGTCGTAAAATACTATAAAAGGAATACTCTACATGCAATGAAAATGGGGTCAAGCATATAAGAAGTTTGTGCGGTGCATCAAGTATGGCAAGTCGGCACTAAAAGAATTCTTTACTCATTGGAAATCATTTCTTCCCTCACTCATTGACACAAGCAGCACTATTCTCCAAAGCATTAAACATCTCTTGTAAAATTGTAAAGCTAGAGATCTAGAGTCATTCATTCTCAAATCTTGAAAGGGACGAAGAGAGCGTGCAAAGTGCTCTGCAGTGTCCTCTGCAGATTATTGGGAAGGAAAGTAATTAAAGAGATCTGATGGCTCGAAAATTTGATATGAATAGTTAAAAGCTCCTCTACTCTTTTTGATTATTTTCGTGTAAGGGATGATACTTTTTTTTTATTGGCCGTGCAAAGGATGATATATTTGGCACACATTGATTGAATTGATCAGTAAGCCTACACCTGGATCTGAATCAGTATTGGTTGTTCTACAGCATCTGTACGGCAGCTGGCAAGAGTTTTCGCTCGTCTGTCAAAAAATTTACTCACTCGTCCTACCTTTAGAGAAGCAAAGTAGCAGAATTATAAGAGAAAAATTAAAATAAAAAAGGGTTCAAAGGGGATAGCATGCCTTTACATGCTAACAGTGGTAAGTCATTTTGTTTGGCAAGATAGAAAGAAAAGCAAGCAGAAAGGACCACCAACTTTTTTAACATGTAAAAAGAACTACTTTTTGTTCATTCACTCTTCCATCCAAAGAAGATTGTCGGAGAGGAATAAGATCTAACTTCTAGTAAGATGATAATTTGCTCGTTTTTTCTACCACTCGGCACATCCAATAATTCACTCCAACAAAAAATAATCTTAGCCAGAACTAAGACTCCGCTTGTTGCGTAAAAGCTACCTTTGCCATAAGGAAAGAATATTTCAGAAAAGAAAAGGACACTAAATTTAATATTAGAATGATGTATCCAATAATCCGAGAGTACCTCAAGAAATGCACAAGGTTCATTGATATCTGAATTCATCCTGAAATGGTAGGCTTTCAAAGGTCCAAAAGCTTTAGCAATCTCCATAAGCTGAAATAGCATCAGATAAGATCAAATTCACTGGAAAGCCCGATATTCCATTGTTCTTTCTTTTTAATTAAGGAAAGGTTTTGAGACATTATTTCGCCTTACCATCTCCGATGAAATAGTTCTTGAAATTCCACCAACAAAAATCTGCAACATGTATAAAAATTTGTTATTGAAAGGGAAAGGAAACAACAGGAATGGAACAGACTTGAAAATCTGAAAAAACATTAATCAGATAGAAAATACAAAATTGTCAAATTTCGAAGAACTAGTTTGTCGAAGCCAAATTAAGCAAAAAAAATCTGCAGTTCACAAATATGACCTGTCAACGAGCTGAGGCAAAGGCCAACAAAGAAAGTAAAGCAATCCAAATGTAACGTCTTCACAATCCCACAGGATTCAAATGAGAAGCTTTGCATCTAATCTAACAGTTACAGAACTTTCATACATCAACACGTTACGAATATTGAAAGCAGATATCATAATCTATAACCTCACAGGAATATATAATTGAGCCACTTGAGATTCATGTGTTGTAAAGTAGCATAGAGCAGCTGGAACACTGCTTTCTGTCTATGCGAGTCTCGTGTACAAGATACATAAAAGTGCATCGCACAGAAGAAATCATTGGTACAATAGTCTCAACTCTCAAAGCTATTGTTTCTATCCTAATCGTTAGGCCATCAAAATGTGTATCCCAGTTTCCTAGAGCATAGGCTTTCAGTATCTATTACCCTTTTTTTGAGTGGGGTGGGGTGGGGGTCAAGGTAAGCATTTGATATTAAAACAATTTGCTGTCATACACATCATTTTCATAGTACAGTCAGAAATCATCTAGACAAAACATAGTTTCTTGTTTACACCAAAGTACCGCGCAAAAAAAAAAAACCGTAATCACAATAAAGGACTTACCCTTCAAAAGTTAAGTTCATTCCTTTCTCAAAATTTAAGCTAACATACAAAAAACTGGCTTTCCTACATTATATTTACAAACACCTAACTACAATACACAAGAGCTCAAGCTAATGAAAAGTAAACTCTTAATATACAGTAATAGCCATTTTTCAACTCTTAAGTAGTCCTGCTAAATCAGAGAGATAAAACAAACTGAAACTGACAAGAAACTTACTAATAGCATGAAACAAATAGGAGATTCATATTTATCACAAGGAAAGGACGATAGGCATTCCAAGTACAAGGACAACACATGGCATAAGTGTGCCACTTCCAGTTCTGACAGACAGGTTTAAAGGTCAAATCCTTTGTGTTGTTTCATATGCATACCTTATAAGGAGAATCCTCCACAGTGTTGTCTATCCTATCAGCTGCAGCAACCGCTTTCTGAGGAACACCAGTCTGCATGAAAATAGCAACTGTCTGAAAACCTGCTACATGAATAATGACCACAGTATACCTCAGAAACTGCATATAAAAGCAGAATAAAGCACTGTTTCAACGTAAAGAGGAAGTACCATCTTCCTACTACTTAAATACACAGTTTGATGCAGACAAAATTTAGAAAATACAGAGCAAGAAGTTACTGAGACAAGACTTGATTTTCATGTGGAAGTCACTAAGCAGTCTAACCCATTTTTCAAGCTATACTAATAGGAAATTACTAAAATAAACTATAAGAGGCGTACCTATCATAAGAAAAAGAGGGGGGGGGGGGGGGGGGGGGGGGGAGGCAGGAGGCAGGAGGTTTGTTGGAAAGTATCTATCTTGAAAGAACAAAAATAACCAGTAACCAACAAGGAAGCTGCAGATCCAACACTCAGGCAATGTTCTAATTAACAAAACTGCCCTACCACAATTTCCATATATTATTGTTTCACTTCATTTGATATAACTCAACTATATATCATCCTTTTTGCACTTATGCAGTGGCAACCACCATCATCATCCTCCAATATCCAGTTAAACGGATGATCAAATGACGTGTAGCTTCCCCTGCTCTGATATAGAAGGTGAAAGATATTGAGGGTACTATTAGAGAAGATCAGAAAGATTTCACATCATAAACATATGCTATACTAAAATTTTGGCGCCTATGTTGCTGCTAATCTTGGTGCCTATATTGCTGCTAACAAATGCTAAGGGACTCCATAAGATTGGTGTCCCGTTCACAGAGGTTGTCTTCCACACTGAACAATCATTCAAGCATTGAGGACAAGTCTAACCTCTTCATGCGTCCTACTCTTCGACTAGATGAAGACCTTGACTTTTTTATGATAAAGATGGATACCTTGTTTTTTACCTGCAAGAACACATTTACCGGAGAATTTTGTTTATTACCTATGTACTTATTCTTTGATGCAGGTGAAGAATAGATTTTGAGTAGTATGTATTACTGGGACAAGAACAGCAAATTGACCATCGTACTTAACATCCCTCGCCGAACAAAAGTCACAATCCATGCAACTAATCACTCCAAATACCCCATAATAAAGAAAGGAAGGAAAGAGAAAAGGAAAATCAGATTCATTTAACTAAACATAAATTTGTTTCAACCCACCACAAACGCATAGTCTCTATCCATTTTAGAACTGAACATTAAGATGAAAAATAAGTACACAACCCATTTCACAAAAAGTGG
>ML361616.1:0-40607 GCA_005239505.1 Nicotiana paniculata
CGTCCGGTTAGAAAAAAAACGTAACCGGCCCGGCCCGGCCCGCCCGTTAGACACCCTTAGTTTACAAAGACAAAAGTTCAGCTCTAAAGCTGAAGTTCTCTAGAGCTGAGTTTTGTCTTTGTAACTGGGGAACTTCAGCCCCGTATGCTGAAGTTGTTGTCTTTATAACTTGGGAATTTCAGCTCTAGAGCTGAAGTTTGTAACTGGGAAACTTCAGCTCTAGAGCTGAAGTTTTGTCTTTGTANACCCCGCGCAATTTTTACGACTATTTGTGCAAATGCCGGACTTCATAATGGGCTCTCGTTGTGACGAATGAAGAAAAATTAACTCAAATAGTTGTCTACCCAATTACTTAAACTAAAAATAGCCATTGAATGTATAATATATGCATAATTTATGTATTATATGTGTATAATATTGTATAATCAATGTATAATCGATGCATGTGGTTAGAAAAAAGTAAACAATGAATATGACCTGCTATTTGTACACAAGAGTTGTGAAAAAAGCACGAGCTAGCCATTTTTCGGACTGGTAA
Source organism: Nicotiana paniculata (assembly GCA_005239505.1). Lineage (NCBI taxonomy): Eukaryota > Viridiplantae > Streptophyta > Magnoliopsida > Solanales > Solanaceae > Nicotiana > Nicotiana paniculata. The sequence goes on from ML361616.1 coordinate 539, forward strand.
TTAAAAAATAGTCAGTATTTGCAAAGTCATTAAGTAGTAGCCACAATTTTGCTGAAACATGAAAAATTTCAGCAAAACATGATGGATTATGGAAGCTCTTGAATATAAACCTCTAGCATATTATGTTGGAATCTCATATGTAAAACGTTCAAACTCCAGCATATTATGTTATGAATTTTTAAGATATAATTGTTCAGATTTTATTTTTACATAAAAAAAAAATTACTATTAAAATTGTGACTATATTTATTTATGATCCCCCAACACCAGAAAGTTCGCAATTGCGGAACACCCAAATCAAAGGCCTAAGAAGAGAAGCTAGTTAAGTTGTATGGCTAACAATTCAAACCCTTCTTTATTGAAATACTTGAAATCTGAAAATTAAGAAAATTCATTTTTTCCTAAAACACGTGGAGTAGAATTCAGACCCCATCTACCTAATATTGTTACAAACGTACAACAAATTGATACCTTTTTTTTCTCAATATCCCAAAGTCCTAATTGTAACACCCCCTCTCTCTCTCTTTCCCATCAACTTTCTTTTAAAAGTTGAAACAATTCTTGTTCAACTTGACAATTCTTTTTTTTTCTTTTTCTTTTCTTAGCCAGGAATTTTCAAATGAAATTGTTGACAAATAGACAAGAATTTAGTGTCGCCACTATCATGACTTGGGAAGTGGCTCTCCTCGTAAAAATGATTTGAAGAGTTGATAGGCAGCTCTAGGTTTGAATAATGGCACTTCGTGTCCTGCCCCTCTCACTGTTGCAAATGTTAGCCCTTTGTATATCTCCGTCCAGCCTCCCACCTTACATTAACCATAACATAATTACAAATTAATGATCGAAATATTTTCAACTTATAAGCATTAAGACCATCTGAAATATCGTGTTACTCACCTGTTTCTTGACATACCAAGGGTACCATGGAATAGTAGTGGATAACTTGAGCTGTGCTAGTGAATACCTTGTAGCTGTGACAGGCACCACTGAGTCTACGTCACCACTGTAATATAACAATTCAAAAGCACAAAATAAAAAACAAAAGAAAGATATGATCAAATTGAGTTGCCTGAAAATTTTGAGAATAAGCTCTCAAAAAGTAAATTCACATACCTGAAAACCCAAATTCTCAAACCAGCAGCAATTAGTTCTCTGTATATTGGAAGAATTGAGTCATCTGTATCGTTCCAGTTTCGATTCAGGGTCTCACTGTAACATAGGTGCAAAGATCAATCAGTTGCAACTAAGTTCTTTTTTGTTAGTCATTAGTCGATTTATTTACCTGCAGGCTGTCCATTTATAAGGAATTCCAGTTGTGTTTGCGTGCATAGCCTTCTGCACATCAGGTCTGTTATAGTAAATTTCTGCATACTTCTCCGTGCAAGGATCATAACCTGATAGCTGCTTGAACATCTAATATGGACACAAATCCAAAGAAATCAAGCAGCAATATGTATGAGTAAAATGTTGCATTAGTGAGGTAAGTATTTATTTATTTACCTTGTAAGGTTGGTGGGGTAAATTCATGGACTGCCTAGTTGAGGTGCTACCATCAGAATTGTTACAAGGAGGAGCATAAATGTTGTATTGGTCGATGTTACCAAATTCTTGATCCATAGCATAATAGTACAAAGATTCACACTCGTTCGATTCTTTATGGCGACGAAAATCACAAGTGTTTACCAGTTGCTTATATGTTTTGTCAGAGATCATAGCATGGCTCCACCAATATGTCACTGTTCCCAAGTTGTCATAGTAATTATCTGTCACTGCATTTCCCACCTAAATGCAACATCATAAATGAGCTCTAACAAGTTTTGAAGATGGTATTGCAATAAATAGCCCAATTATATATAGACATTGACAGATTACCATGAATCCCTTGAGGTTGATTGGATTCTTAGAATTGGCATTGTAATGGACTATTTCTCTGGCTAGCTGAGGGACGTAATGACCAGCGTAGCTCTCTCCGGTTATGTAGACTTCGCGATGTCTGTAGCGTGGGAAGCGATTCATCCAGTGGATAAGGAATTGCAGAGAGTCCTTAGCTGATAAAAAATTTACAAAAGAGTTAGCATCTTTCTTTAATGACTACATTAATTGGAAAGACTGCATATTCCTAAACAAAAACTTAGCACAATCAATTTTGTAACAAACCAATATATGCACGACACTGTGTACTCTCACATGAATTTATCATCTAACCACGATATACTACCATAGTTTGTGCAAAATTAATCTGGTGCGGATAATATTTTTATTCCAAATCAATGGGAACTAGTCAGAACTGAGTAGTACGAGGGTCAAGTCGTATCAGTTCTTTAAGGAATTTAATCTTATCAATTTCCAGGAAAGATTTTGTAATCTGTGCGAAGATTTAGCTGTTTTATTGATTGAATAGTAGTAAAAGTAATATGACTCCATACAGCAACATGTAAGGTAGCTAGCTGTAGCAGTATTAGATCCAAAAATCTTAAAGGTAGGCCACATTGCTAGCGAGTGCTAATATAAATGCACTTTCTGTGCTCCTAAATGGGCACTGTTCACCACCATGTGTTTCTCCATTGAAGAAGTCATCAACAGCAATCACGCGACGCGACCATCACTTTGTGTTTTTTACTAGACGATCATGAGTTAGAATAAGCAAACATACATGATCACAAATTTATGGTTAATCTACAGATTGAGACATTTCAAGAACACTACGAATGGATAGGAAATAATTGAATGGCAATAGGACAAAAAGGAGAGGGCCTAAATAAATACTATGTACCAGTGCGATAATCTCCGGTGTCAAGGAGATCAGACGACCTGTTGCTGTAAGAAAAGCCAACTCCTGCTGGAGTTTCCAGGAATAGTAAATTGGCCAATTTGTTCCATGAGAACTTGTTCAGATACAGCCCTGAAGATGTCTTGTTTATCCTAAATGGCCCTATTTCTTCAGATGCACCATAAGCCACTGAAGAGCATCCTGGACCTGGTTTTTCCAATCGACGTCAGTAAAGATTTTTTACACTATCAATGCAATTTAATAACAAGTTATTATCTTATTTTCCAGATAATCATATCGATCAGGCTTAATACGAAGAGTTACTTATATGGTGTAAAGAATTTATACACTATCATCGCAAAAACAAAATTAAATTAGTACGGTATATTACTGCAAGTAAAAGGGGGTCCACACACAGAAGAGTCTGTCCATTTATCACACACGGTTGAGATCAGCACATGTATCCAATTATGAACCATATGGTCAAGAAATTGAAACCCCATTTATCAGAAAATGACGATAGATCTAAAACAGTAGTACACTTAGTTGGCTAGACTTAAATATTTTGAACAGAATTCACGGTAAAGAATCTTTCTTATTCTCATATGAAGACACCATGTTCCTGAGGTCACCATAAAGCCACGGTACATATTGGTTGATACCATCACGATACTTAAAAATTACGCAATGTTCATGAGATTGCAGATATAAGCTATTATGTCTTGTGCGAAGAGAATGACCACACAGTTTGAGCTGACATGTTCAAGGTTGTTACCGTCTAAGACATAATTAAGTAACTGAAAGTGTGTTCTCTAACAGATTAAATTTTTTTCTATAAGCAATAAACACAATTCAGCATGATATTAGAGCATGTAAAAAACTCATGAATTCAAGTTTCACCATCACCAAAGCGTGCAAGATCCATGTCTGCACTTACACGTGTTTTCTCTTAGAGAAATGTTTACGAGTTCAATATCATATTAGGCATGTAAAGCTCATGGGTTCACGTCTCACCACCACTCAGTATTATAAAGAATACTAAGTCTAAACATTTCAAGATAATTTTATATCGTCAACTAAATATGATAATATTTAATCTCGGTCTTAATACAGAATGATCTCAATTATCCCATCAAACTTGGGCTCCCAAGTGGGATAATTAGTTTAGGGATTATAATCCCGGGATGGTCACACAATTTAAGAATTCAATAATTGCACAAAGGTAATTGGTATGGGCATCTATATATGTAGACTCTGTGCACCCAATGAAGTTGAAAAATTAAATGAGGAGTGTATTTAAATTAAAAGAGTGGTTGGTTGTAAGCATTGATTTTCACTGGTTCCTACTTCTTCCTGCGTGCAAATATTAATGTGGAGAGAGAGACGGAGAAATTAAGAGAGTAACTGGCAAAGGTAGTGTCTCATCTGTATCATTCATATGGATAATGGATTTTTGGACCATATTATCAGTCGACACTTTAGTCATGACTATTGATGACTAAACTAAAGGGCCCCTCCTTCTCCATTATCCTTGCTACCTAAATTTCTCAATTAAGCGACAAAAAATATATATATCATGAGTCAAGAAATAGCAACGTACAGTGTATGATTAAATTCAAAATCAATATATATATAACAGAAATAAATGTAAAATTATTTCGAAATTACAACAGAAGAAAACATTAAACTCGCGGTAAAAGAGAAATTATGAGAATTTTTTATATGTGAAATTTTTAGACGTTTTACCTGTGTACTTTTCTGTTTTCCTTTCTTCGCAGTTTGCACATAAAGTTCTGGTTAAAGTTAAACACCTTTTCTGAAGATTTCCTTTTAGTTACAACAAAAGAAGAGAGGTACTATAATAAAGAAAAGATGAATAAAACAGTAACCATAAATTCAACTAATCATAATTAGTAGATCATTTCCCGAAGGAAATTAACCTTTATCTGTCAGACATTAGCCCCCCCCCCCCTCCCCCAGGATGTGTACGTGCGAAATAGAAAGAACTTACACAAAGATAAAATTTGAGCTCATTGTTTTCAGAAATCAGACCCCACATCAATTAAACCATACCTTCTTCACCCAAACTGTTCTTGTACACTAGCGGAAAAACAAACACCAGTGCAACTCAAACATGCAGAGACAAGTGCTTATATAGTAGTATGACTTTATGTTATATACATTAACATTATAGAATGTTTGTTATCATTTGATTATCTTAAAATATATATATATATATATTGTCGGTGCGTAGAAGTTAAAGATATAGGGAGAGGGAGATCTAACCTCCATTAAGCCAAACAACCAAAGGCTTAGACAAAGGTTCATTTTCAGCTTCAGTAAGCCAGTAAAAGAGAGCTCTACCAACAATTTGATTGACAGTGACATAGCCTGAATACTGTTGAAACGACACCTTAGGTTGACCTGGCAAAGATATTATTCTGTCAGCTTCTTCTTCTTCCTTGTAATTGGTAGCGTTCACAGTGCATACTGCTACTACACAAATCAAAAGGACCACCGCCAATTTTCCTTTGGCCATATTGTAGTGCTTGGCCCTTAAGGAAACACCGAAAGAAGAAGAAGAAGAAGAAGCAACAGCTGTAGAGAAGGTAAAATTAAAATCGCTGGTGTTCCTAGTTGTGTGTGAATTGTGATGGGATGATATAGGTCATCAAAGGCGGGGTGTGGTGTTAATAGTCAGCTACTTGGAATAAATAGGAGAGAGATATAGGCAGTGAGATAATGGAAAGTCCAGTGCTATTACTACAGCAACTGTGCATGACTTGATGATATACACGCGCACGTCACTTTGTTGTCTTAGTTTAATTTCTACACACTGATAATACATTTAACAATATCTGCAAATATTTAAATTGAGACTAGTTATGTAAATTTTAATTAGGTTTAGGTTAATATGTAAGTGTTCAATCATAAATTTTGATTAGTTTTGTATGAGCCAAAATCTACCTTTAGTCGAAATGATATTAGTAAAGCATTCTTGGGGCACCACGCCGAAGTTATCTGATTATTAGCAAAGGCTGAAGTCGAGGAGACCTCATCAAGGACGAAGTCGAGCATGTTTGACAGAGCTATAAAGGCTAGTGTTAACATAGAGATATTATCTACATTTGTACTGTTAAGGTTTCTAGGAACATGTTTCCTATAAATAGAAAAAGACGTAGTTGCAGGTAACATGTGATATTCATTTGCAAAAAAACACACTTTGACTTGAGAACGAGAATCTGATATCATTGCTAAGATACAAACATCATCTATTCACTGAGATTCTAGTCTATATTTTTCCACTAGATCCGAGAATAACTCAAATATTTAAGGGATTGTCTATCATTCATAATTTTCAGAAAAAAACATCCATTTATTCCATCCTTTCTTGGGCGACTCATTCATTCAATTTACCTAAATGTCATTTATTGATATCCATTGATATTCAATGTTACATTATTGCCTTTGATTTCTAGAAGATTTAATGCATGTTACTGTCATTGTCCGACTATATCCATACAGGATTTGTTGCTTTTTTAAGAACTCCATCTTAAGGATATTATTGTTAGCTAAGATTAACCCACATTTATATAAATTTAATTATTTGAACCAAGATCTATGTTTTTGGCCAAATAATTTGGCACCGTCTGTGGGGATTTCTTAGTAAATTTTTAGTTTTCTCTGGATCTACAAATAATGCAAGTCACTCGCGTAAAAAGGAACCCCGAGATCTCCTTTCTTTGTGTATACAAAACCTTACATGGCAGGTAACCAAGAAGAAAGGACAAAAATAACAAGTGACTTCCCAACCAACCTCATGAATGTCATCAACGAAAGTTGAGAAACAGTAGGTGAAGACACGACGCCCAACGAGTCCCTTAGGCGAGGAGGTCACCACCCCCACACTGCAGCATAACAAAACCCAGCAGAAAAGGGGCATTCACGTCTATAAAGGAGAGACGCCCCCAGCTATGAAAATACTCCTCGAGGCATGGTTGACTTACACGCTAGCAAGCGTCCTCAGAAATCCGCCCCAAGCATGACTACAGAATTCGCAAGGGTTTACACGATACAACAAACAAATGAGCAGTGAAACCGACCCCTCCCTCCAACGATAGGTATAACTCACAATGTTACTGATAGTGCAGGTAATAACGCTTTCGCTGCCATTCGAAAGAGGATGGAAGAAATGGAGAATGAAAACAAGTCACTTCGAGACCAGACGAAAGAACCCCAAGAATGAGTTGACAAGATGTCGGGCGCTCCTAAGTTGCTGCGGAAAAGGGACACCGGCTAGTTCGTAGAGCAGCTATACAACAATGTTGAAGCCCCCCATGCCATACCAAAGACCATCAAATGCCGCCCTACCTCAGGATATACGACGGAATGACTGATCTTGAAGATCATTTGACTCACTACGTCACAGTCGTGAATGTCAATGACCTCGCCAAGGAACAAATGTCCTCCGTTTTGCTGAAGAAGTTTTGTGAAACCCTCATGGTAGGGGCATTAACATGGTATTAACAGCTACCACCCCGCGCCATAGAAACTTTCGAAGAAATGACCGATAAGTTCGTAATCGTCCATGCCAGAGCCAAGAAGGTCGAGGCGGGAGTAAATGACATATTTGCTATTAAGCAGTCCTTGGGAGAGGTACTAAGGGACTTCCTCACCCGGTTCAACAGAGTAAGGATGACTCTGCCAAATGTATCCGAAGGGATGACGGTCGTAGCTTTTCAAAATGGGTTGAGGAGAGAGGGTTCAAGAGCAACTAGAAAACTGTTGAACCGATCGATGAAGTTTCCTCCAACCATTTGTGTGTCACCTACCATAATCATCTACGCTCTTGAAAAACTCGGAACAAAAGTGAAGTGGCCGCTAAAGATGAGATCAGACTCGACCACTAGAAAGTCTGACACCCTATGTGAGTTCCACCAAGTACACGCGCACAAACCAGAAGATTGTATCACCCTCAGACAGGAAGTCGTAAACATGTTATGGCAAGGGCACCTCAAAGAGCTATTAAGCGATAGGGGAGGGACCAACTTCGCCAGAGGACGTGAATATCAAGGCCCGCTGAAACCGTCATCGCCAGCTCGTACCATCAACATGATCATCGACAATGACGACTCCTCTATAAATTCCATGAAGTTCAACACCACTCACAAACCCAAGCAGCCTATCACTCGCGAACGGTACGACGGACTCGAAGAAAGTATCATCTTCGACGAGTCAGATGCCGAAGGTTTGACTTTCCCTCATAATGGTGCCCTCGTTTTTACTTTATGCATTTTAGATTGCGATGTCAAATGCATCAGGTGGACGACGGAATCGGTGCATACATTATCCATCTCCGAGTCCTTACCTAAATAAGGCTCGAGGATAAGATAGTGTCGCTCTGCATTACGCTAACCGATTTTAATAATGTAGTTGAGCGAACATCCGGGGAAGTTACACTCCCTGTCTTCGCCATCGGCGTGATTCCGGAAATGACACTCCACATCATGGACCAGGACACTGCGTACAACGCCATAGTGGGAAGACCATGGATACACCCCATGAGATCCATCTGATCCAGCCTATACCAAGAATTAAATTCCCAACACTATAGGGGATATTCACTATACGCGGAGAACAACACACGTCTCGGGAATGCTACCGCATTGACTTGTATAGCACGACCATCCAACAGAGAAAAGACAGAGAAAAGAAGGCATAGTAATCAATAGGGTCGAGGTTGAAGTAAGAAGAGACCGGGGATGTCATCATGGATCCCGACATGGTCGAGGTTGCAGGTTCGACCATATAAGACCTCGATCCCGTTCAATTGGAAATCGACGGTCATAGTAGGAAGGCTTATATCAGCTGCAAACTCCAGGAATCAAGTAAATTCAGTCAATGTATTTTCTTTCAGCCAAGCAGATATACCGGGCATCCCAAAGGAAATCGCCACACACAAGTTAAACGTCGACCCATTCCACCCTCAGTAAGGCAAGACATACGTAAATTCAACTCCGCCATCAATGATGCAGTCTGCAGGGAGGTGGAAAAACTGTTAGAAAGCAACTCCATCAGGGAGTCGAAATACCCAAAGTGGATTACCAATGCAGTGATAATGAAAAAAAAATGGGAAATGGTGGATGTGCGTGGATTTCACAAACCTGAACAAAGCATGCCCGAAGGATTCGTTCCCGTTACCCCTCATCGACCAACTCATCAACACAACAGTCGGGCACACACTATTGAGTTTCTTGGACGCTTACTCAGGCTATATTCAAATTCTCGTGGAGGAAGAAGACCAATAGAAGACCACGTTCATCACCCACCAAGGAACGTATTTCTATAGGGTATCTCGTTTGGATTGAAAAACACGAGGGCTACTTATCAAAGTTTGGTAACCAAGATGTTCAAGGAACATCTGTGTAAAACCAGGGAGGTATATATAGACGATATATTGGTCAAGTCCAAAAGGACAGAGGATCGCATCGATCATTTGAAAGAAACTTTCGACATACTCAGATGATACAGAATGAAGCTTAACCCGGAGAAATGCGCGTTTAGCGTAGCCTAGGAAAAGTTCTTGGGTTTCCTAGTGTCACATTGAAGGATCGAGGTCAACCTAGACCAAATCAAAGCTATGGAGGGGATACCAGTACTCTTAACCGCTAAAAAACAAGTCCAAAGGTTGACTGGTCATATCACTGCCCTATCAAGGTTCATCTCGCGGTCGTCGGATATATGTCATAAATTGTTTGGCGTACTCAAGAAGGACTACGGCCTCGAATGGACTTCTGACTGAGTCCAGGCTCTACGAGGATTAAAGGCATACCTGTCATCACCGCCCCTACTTTCTTACCCCGAACCTGGGGAGCAACTCCTCGTCTATCCAGCCGTATCCGAGGTAGTAGTGAGCACAGTCTTGATCCGTTAAAATAAAGGTACGCAATCTCCCACCTATTACATTAGCAAAACATCGTCAACGCTGAGACGAGGTACCCACACCTCGAAATATTGGCTCTGTTCTTGGTCGTAGCTTCACGGAAGCTTAGACCCTATTTCTAATGCCACCCCATCTCGGTTGTCACAACTTTTCACCCTGAGGAGCATTTTGCATAAACCCAAGCTATTAGGGAGGCTAGCCAAATGGGACACTGAGCTAAGTGAGCACAATCACATACCAGCCGTGAACGTCGATAAAGTCACAAGTGCTCACCGACTTCGTCGCGACTTCAATGCAAAAATAATGCCTGAAGTCAAAAGGGAAGTCGTCCAAGCTCTCCAAACACAATATCTTTGCGTCCTATACACCGATGGCGCATCCAACGCATCACGGTCCGAAATGGGACTCGTACTCGATGTCCCATCAGGAAAAATAATTCTCCAGTCCATAAGGTTCCCGGATATGACTAACAATGAGGCCGAGTATAAGGCCGTAATTTCAAGGCTAAGGCTAGCACTCAAATATGAAGCGAATCGGTTGATACTCCACCGTGATTCCAAGATCGTGGTCAACCAAATCACAGGACTTTCCAATCAACGAACAAAGATTGCAAAAATACCAGACTGGAATATGCAAGTTATTACTTGAGTTAGACGAATTCCAGGTTGATCAAATCTCGAGAGCGCAGAATGCCGAAGCAGATGGCCTCGCCAAACTAGCCGCAGCTACCATGAGCATCATAACCGAAGATAAAACTATAGTCCACCACCTCAAGTCATCCCTAGACCAAGTCAAGGTAAGAACCATAAAGTTAACTTGGAACTGACACAATCGTATATTTGCAGGACGACACACTCCCAAGAGACAAAAAAGAGGCCAAGAAACTAAGAGGATGCAAGCGGCCAGATACAGTCTCCTTCATAGCGACCTGTACAAGAGGACTTACGGCGCCCCTCTAGCGAAGTGCTTGGGCTGAACCAAACCCTGCGTATCCTCAAAGAAGTCCATGAATGCCATCGCAGAGCTCCCTCTGGTAGTCGAGCACTGTTCAGATGCCTCATACGGGCGGGATACTATTGGCCCACCATGAAAAAAGGATGCCACAAACTTTGTGAGGAAATGCGACTAGTGCCAAAAGTACGCCCCAATGATTCACCAAGCTACTGAACACCTCCACTCGGTCACCTCCTCTTAGCCGTTCATCAAATGTGGAATGGACATTATGGGATCCCTCCTAGCAGGGCGAGGTAATGTACGATTCCTTTTGGTTTTAACTGACTATTTCTCTAAATGGGTGGAAGTAGGAGCATTTGCCCAAATACGGGAACATGAGGTAATCACCTTTATACGGAAAAACATCATATGCAGATTCGGCCTACCCAAGAAATCAGCTGTGACAACGGACCCTAGTTCATAGGAAAGAAAACTGCTGAATTCTTCGAGAAATGACATATCAAGAGGATACTCTCAACCCATACCATCCAGCAGGTAACGGACAAGCAGAATCCTCCAATAAGTCCATTCTAAACTTCATGAAGAAAAAGCTCGAAGACGCCAAGGGAATGTGGCCGAAAATACTACTAAAAGTATTATGGGTCTATCGAACAACCCTGAAGACGAGCACAGGAGAGAATCCCTACTCTTTGGTCTATGGGACTAAGGCAGTAATACCGGTCGAGGTTGGAGAACCCATCCTAAGGCACTCCCATGAAAGCGGCACGAGTAACGACGAGACCAGAAGGCAGGAACTCGACAAAATTGAGGAAAAAAGAGATATAGCCTACATAAGAATGGTCGCCCAAAAACAACAAGCAGAACGTTATTACAACAAGAAAGCAAAGGTCCAACCACTTTAAGTCGGGGACAACATACTGAAATCCAAAACTCGATGAGCAAAGATCCCCGAGAAGGAAAGCTGGGAACAAACTGGGATGGTCTGTACAAAATCACAGCCAAAGAGAACAAGGGTTCATTCCTACGAGAGACAATGGAAGGAAAGCTACTACCAAACAACTGGAATATCATCCACCTCAAATACTTCAACTTCTGAGAGAAAAACTGTCCCCTAAGTCGTATTCTTTTTTCGTCACTTGAGTTTTATCCCAATTAGGTCTTCTCAATGAGGTTTTTAATGAGGCGGCAAAGGGAATACTTCACATCAAAGTACGCGAAGCTAGTATCATAGTTACTATTTCATTACTCGACCTCTCATTGCTCTCTAAGTCAATAAATGAAGGGACTAGATAGACTGGGACTGGAATGCCAGCCAACGCCCAAAATATGCAATCTTCTCCAAGCATGTAACAAAAGAACCAATGTCAAAGCAATAAGAAACACACTTATCAGCACATCTTTTTCATGTTAAGGTTATGTTCGATCCCATCGAACAAACACCTACTGACCCTCGGCCACGATCTAACAAAAGTTTATGTTCGACCCCCTCGAACAAACACCTACCAGCCCTCGATCGTGATCTAAAGAAAGGCTATGTTCGACCCCGCTCGAACAAACACCTACAGGACCTCGACCGCGATCTAACGAAAGGTTATGTATGATCAAATAAACACCTGCAGGCCCTCGACCGCGATCTAACGAAAGGTTACGTACAATCAAACAAACACCTACCAACCCTCGGCTGCGATCTAACGAAGGGTGATGTTCGATTACGATCAAACAAACACCTACAAGCCCTCTGCTGCGATCTAACAAAAGGTTATGTCTGATCACGATCAAACAAATACCTAACGGCCCTCGGTCGCAATCTAACGAAAGGTTATATTTGACTTCACCCGAACAATCATATATCAACCCTTGGCCACATCTTAACGCACATAAAAAATAGAAAAAAAGGTTTAGAAAAGTTCCAAAAGCAACAAACCCTCTCCTATTTATAAGGTTTGGGAGGAACCAAGATCGAAATGACGGTCATGATTAGCACGGGAAATGAAATGACAGAGCCAATCGGGGGTCATACATGAATCATGCAATGCATCGAAAAACGACATCATTATGATGCATGATGTCATGACATCACCTTCACTCTTGGATCAGATGACTATAACTGACTTCCTAGGTAATTCAAGGAATTCAAAATATGTGGACCTCAAAAGGCCATATAGACTTATCTCCACGAACACGAACCCAACCAACTCCATAAAGTCGTATCACGAACGACCTTGTCCGCTCATCGACCTCATTAGCAAAAACGACCTCAATGCGCGGAGGGACTAACTGTATAGGCCAAAATCCATCTTTAGTCGAAATGATATCAGTAAAGCATTCTTGGGGCACCACGCTGAAGTAATCTGATTATCAGCAAATGCCGTGGTCGATGAGTCAGTAAGATTGAAGTTGAGGAAACGTCATCGAGGATGAAGTCGATCATGTTTGACAGAGCTATAACGGCTATTGTTAAGATAGGACTTAATAGAGAATATTCTAGTGCATATTCTTTACATTTGTACCATTAGGGTTTCCAGGAATATGTTCCCTATAAATAAAAATAAATATAGTTATAGGGGACATGTGATATTCATTTGTAAAAAATACACTTTGACTTGAGAAAGAGAATTGGACCTCATGCTAAGATACAAACATCACATTTTCACTGAGATTTTGGTCTATACTTTTTCACTAGATCCGAGAATAACACAAATATTCAAGGGATTGTCTATCATTCATCATTGTCAGAAAAAAACATCAACTTATTCCATCCTTTCTTGGGTGACTCATTCATTCTATTTAGTTAAATGTCATTTATTGTTATTCATTAATGTTGAATGATACACTATTGCCTTTGATTTCTAAAATATTTACTGCATACTATCACCGTTGTCCGAATATATCCATATGATATTTGTTGCTTTTTTAAGAACTCCATCTTAGGGATAGTTAGATAAGATTAACCCTCATTTATATAAATTTAATTATTTGAACCAAGATCTATATTTTTTGATCAAATTGTATTATGCTTAACAGTCTTCTTGCGTTATCTAGCTTTGAACTTACAATATATATGAGCATACTCACACATTTACGAGATAATTTCTATATGTTCCATATTTTTTTTGTTAATATGAAGTCATATACTCCTTCTGATACACCTTAATTGATTTGTGATACTTATCCAAGTCATGATTGCTTTACGAGACATTATTCTCACATACAAATAGATTGTTTGAAGAACGAACTTCATAAAATGCCTGCATTTGCATAACCAAACAAAAGCTTGATACTATTTGTTAGAAAAAATAAATCTATATCAAGGATTCCTTTTGCAACATAATCTTAATAGTATTCATGTATCTTTATATAGGAATTAAACTATATCTCGTTAGCATATTGTTATACTCATGGTTCTAGCAAGATACATATTGCATCAATTGTAATTGACACAAAAATAAATCATGTACGCCATGATTGCTTTAATCCACATAAGGATTTGCTAAATCTTCATTTAATGAATTTCTTGGGAACCTTAATATGCTTCAGAACAGTTTAAATCCTTCAATGATTTTTATATACGCATATCAAAATTTATTAGGTATTGCCAGACTAAAATCTGAAAGCAACTGTATCCACCAAAAGAAAACATGTTTCCATATAATCAACGTCAGGACATTTACATAAAATCTTGTGTCGCTCCACTGGCTTTATACTTTCAGGTGTTGGACTACTAGTCCAAAACTTTACATTTTCCAAGTGAAGTCAATCTTGATTGCGTATTTTTCATTGACCAATCATTTACCTGTCCAAAGTCCATGACAAATTTGAGCTCAAGATCCTCTTCAATATTAATAATATTAAGCGCTATATCATATCAACAATATCATTGATGATCCTTTACATCGGCTCCATCATCACACAATAAAGACATAACTTATCGAGATCTCATTATTTTCAGGTACATGAGCCTCTTCTATGAGGTCTTATAAAGTGTTATGTCATGGTGCTCTTACAGAGCACTTGCCTCCTTACTCTGACCATCTTTATCATTTTCTCCTTTAATTCTTCAAGGAGTTTTATCTTTAGAACCGATTAGTCTATTACGCTTCATGCGTTCCATAAACTATGTTCATCATGTAATTTATTCTATATTGGAGCATTAGCAGCTGAAATATAACATTTAGCTTTGGGTCAGCAAATACGCCTGGCAATATTTTACAAATGAATTATCATTTGAACATCAAGTTCACATTTTCTTGTACGATGATCTAGGTACACTCATAATAATTCATCCCATGATTACTTTTTTAGCTGCCAATTTTCTCCCCCTAATGTTGGGATCACAAACACATATCCCCAACTTTCTTTGGGGACCCATCATTGTGCATTGTGCTGGAATAATTAAATCATATAGAATGTCCATATTTCTAGATGGAAATTTCACGACCCAAATTCTCAACCCTCGAAATCGTGATGACGCCTAACACCACACTTGCTAGGAAAGCCAATGTTAGAAATTAATTAACCGTTTTCTTAAAACAATTTAATTAAATATAAGTAAGCAGTTTAGAATGATACGAAATCTAATACTAATATTTAACTACCCAGGATTTGGAGTAACAATTCACGAACTACTAAAGAATACTACAAATATTTGGCTGAAAGAAATATATATCTGTTTTGAATGAAATAAAACAACAATCTAAATAATGTAGAGAAGACTCCAGAAATCTGCGGACGCTAGCAGATCTACCTCGTGTCTCCGTGCGAATGCTCAGCTACAACTCGATAACTCAACTCTGGCCGGAACCTGGATCTGCACAAGAAGTGCAGAGTGCAGTATCAGTACAACCGACCCCATGTACTGGTAAGTGCCGAGCCTAACCTCGATGAAGTAGTGACGAAGCTACAACGGGGCATTTATAAATAACCTGGATACAACGTATAATAAAGCAAGAAGGGTTAAATAGTAACATGCAACAATTAATAAAACAACTCGGTTAACTTTTCCAGATCTCAGTTATAATCAATCCTCACGAAAAATTTTAAGTTTCAATTTAAAATAATGCTAAAAGCAGAGTATGGGAACAATATAATAAAACATTAAGTTTTCTAGTCCGTATTATATAATCAGTAAAACATGAATAACCTCCCTTATTGCTCCTTGTTGCGGCACGCAACCCGCTCCCACCTGTTCACCCTTATTGCTCCTCCCTATATATATCACTTTTATTTTTCCTTTTGCGGAGTGCAACCCGATCCCACCTGTCCTCTCTTATTACTCCTTATTGCGGCATGCAAACCGCTCCCACCAGACAATCACATCCCTTTATTTATAAAAATATTTCACAATTTAGGTCAAAACCTTTCACAATATTTAACAACAATTGTAAGCAGAAAGTTGTACTATTCATGAACTTCATCAATTATCATTTCACAATGAAATCAACCGGAGTGTATCGTAAAACACTGTAAACCAGCTCAACCTTTTTTGTACCATAATGATACCAAGGGATCAACTAACACTTCCAAATACGTGAAACAATATTTAACAACACGTTGACGAAAAACAAGTAGACATGGAGGCATCGAAATCACGAAAACAATCAAGACAGGAATATAGTGAATTGGAACCGGGGAAAGGGATCATGTTAAATAGATAACTTGGTGGTGCATAGATACTCGTCAATTCACCTACACACGATACACATGAAATTTCACATAAAATTTAAGTTGGGGATTCCTATTCCCTCAAGTCAAAGTTAAACTAAACACTTACCTGAATTCCCAGTCCACTCACTGCTCAATCACAGCTTTTCCTTTAGAATTTTCTTCTAACCCGCTCGAATCTAATCATAATTGGTTCAATATCATCAATTATTGCTGAAGGAATTAACTTTAATGAAAAATTATGGTTTTCCTGTGTTCTCCTATCAAAACACAAAAATCGACCCCGGGCCCGCTTGGTCTAAACTCAAGGTTCGGACCAAAACTCATTTACCCATTCTTCTCCGAGCCCGGATATACAATTAGTTTCAGAATCCAACCTCAATTCGAGGTCTAAATTCCCAAATTTCAAAATTCCTATGTTCTTCCCAAAAATCTCAAATTTTACCACGAAAGTTCTAAGTTTTTGGTTAAACTCTTGTAAAAAGTTGTAAAGGATTGAAAGAAAGTAGTTAGGAATCACTTACCTATGATTTGGAGAAGTTTGAGTCTTTAAAAAATCGTCTATGGAGGTTTAGGGTTTGAGAGAATTGAAAAATGGGTGAAAATCCCGTCTAAAATTCAACTTAACATGCTGCGGTTATCGCAAATGCGATCAAGGGTTCACAATTGCGATCCCTTCGAAATTACTGTTGCCTTCACATTTGCGACCTAAATGTCGCATTTGCGACTTATGGGCAGTCTTCGCATTTGCAAAGTAAATCTCGCATTTGCGAGGATGGCCTTCCCAGGCCTGGTTAACATTTGCGAACAAAAATGTCGCATTTCCAGATCTTTCAGCTTCGCAATTGCAGAGCCTGATCTCGCAATTGCGAGATCAGAGGCCTGGTGATAGACACCAGATGCACCAGCTGAAAGTTCTAAGTTCTAAACACTTCGTAGCCTACTCGAAACTCACCCAAGCCCGTCCAAACCAAACATGCACGCAAGTCTAAGAACATCATACAGACTTGCTCGTGCGATCAAATTACAAAAATAACATTTAAAACTATGAATTCAACCTCAAAACTCAGGATTTTCTCAACACTTCAATTTCACTATTTTCTCAACTGGACGTCTGAATCACGTCAAATCAATTTCGATTCTCACCAAATTTCTCATATAGGACTTAAATATCATAACAAACATGTACCGGGCTCCTGAACTAAAATATGGGCCCGATACCAACCATTTCAAATATTAATTTATTTTTTTATTTCCTTAAAAATCCAGCATAATAATTTTCTTCGAAAATTGAATTCTAAATCAAGGGACCTCGGAATTCAATTCCGTGCATACGCCAAAGTCTCATATTTTGGTGCGGACCTCCCGGGACCGTCAGAACATGGGTCCGGGTCCGTTTACTCAAATTATTGACCAAAGTCAACAAAAAATTAAATTTTTAACTCTAAAAATTATCATTTCTTATATTTTCACATAAAAGATTCTCGGGATTCACGTCTGGACTGCGCACGCAAGTCGAGGTAATTAAATTTAATTTTTTTAAGGCTAATGGCCCAGAATAGTGTCTTAATTCATAAGATGACCCTTTGGGTCATCACAGGAAATTATTTGGTTCCTGACCCTGAACCAATTGTGATAGGGAAAATTTTTCATAACTTGGCTAGATGCGTAGAAGTGTTGTTGTATATTAAATAATACATCTCATAACCAATGGTTTAGCTATAATTGGAGGCATACAATTTCTACTAAACCAAGTTAGATTTAAACCAACATTATCAAGATAAATTATCATAGTTTATATTCTGGAACTGTGCTCTAATAATTTGAGCAATCAACCTTGCAAAATTCACACTGCAAGTTGACAACAAACGCACATGTGACCATACAATAGGTGCATCTTTTAAAATCATATTATAGTAAACGGTCTACATGACAAGTGACTGGGCACAAATATATATCACCTTTTATTTGTTCCAGATTTTAAGGGATTTAATCCCAACCTTAACTAGTATATCATGAGAATAAGCAACACAAGAGAATTCTCAATTAATTTTCGCATCATAATTGAACCGGGATGGCCAATCAGTCATGCCAACTAATATTTGTTTCAGCAAACCTCTAGTTTACTTGTGGCATGTGATTCCATCATCATGTTTATACTTGTGTAGTACAAGTAGAATAAAAATCAGGGAACCTTTTATATTTACCAGGTATGATTATAGTAATATGAAGATATTCAATTTTCCTTTCATTTATAGCCTCAAATACCAACCACTTTGGCTAATATGTTTGAAACTCAAAAAGTTTCTTTTGAGACTTACTATAATGTCATGAACAATTTCATTTATCCGGGTAGTAATAAATCAGTCTTCCGGAACTCTTAACTGCTTTTGTACTACAAGATCTTTTGTCACACCATCCATATGGTGAATGTCTCCATTATAGAGAAAATCGTTTTATAGTAATTTTCATGGTCAAAATCATCATAAGCAAAATCATTTATTGCTTAATTTTGCCTTTAATAACTTTTTATAAGACATGACAAAATACTTTTGGCGTACCACATATACGCGACCAATGACATAGTCATGTAACCACATTGTAAAATTTATTATCTTTATTTTCTCAAACCTCCCAATTCTTATGCATAATTTATATCACATATATATTTTCACATTCACTTTCAGGAATGAGTCTGCATTTGCAATGCTTGTCACAAGTCGCATCTTTTCAAAAAAATGGACTATAATCGTCTGAGTGTGCCTCATATTCCTAGACC
This sequence comes from Nicotiana paniculata, assembly GCA_005239505.1. NCBI lineage: Eukaryota > Viridiplantae > Streptophyta > Magnoliopsida > Solanales > Solanaceae > Nicotiana > Nicotiana paniculata. Next base: position 19,646 of record ML361616.1, read on the forward strand.
ATATTGATACACAATTCCTTCACCTTTGAAGGATTATTTTGAGAACCCTTACCGTTGTCCTTTTTACATTTACCATAATGATGACTATATTATTTTATTTTGGCACATCCACGTTCATTGGTCAACCACTTGTCTTCATTTAGACCTATTATGCACTACTATCACATTCACTTCAAGAATGGAGCAAATCAAGTGGGACAAGCTTCATGCATTTTCATGAAATACACATTATTTATCCTTAATCATCATTATATCATCAATATGGTGCATTGAGACTCAAACCCAATGCCTTACCCATATAAACGTATGTTAGGTCATATTTAGTTGAGACACAAACCCAACTCTTACCATCATGGAGCATCAGGACTCAAACCCGATATCTTACCTTCATAGTGCGTTGGAACTTAGATCCACCGTTTTACCCTTAACAAATATCATATTGAGCCAAAAAGCTTAGGGACTCACCCTCAAACCTTTAAAAAATATTAACACTTCGTGATTATATGCATAACAATAAGAACATATATAAAGATTATTGATATACAAGAGAAAGCTATATGCAACAGTTAGCTACGTTGAAATACAAAATAGGCTTCTCTGTCAATTTAATAATCCAAGATAAAATTAAAATTAACATAGCAAAACACTTCACAAAATTCAATCTATTTCCCATACATTCACATTATATTCCTACATAGTCTTTTATGATATGAAACTTATAGTTAATCAATTTCATATTGAAATAAATAAATGGTTCCAACTGCTAAATAAATAAGTGCATTAAAAGAAAAGACTTGTGAAAAGAAATTTTCATACACTGTATTTTTACTATATGTCCTCCAAATATGCATCTCATAAATTTTATGAAATAATATATAATTAAAAAAACCTTATGGTTTTATAACCACATAATCAGAAATTCCATTTCATAATAATACTGATTTTTTAAAATATTATCTAATACCATCAGAATATAAGGCTCATGAGAATATACCTCTTATTTGCCATTCGAAAGCAGATGTGCTCTATATGTACCTTAGTAATTTTTTTAATCAAGGCAACCGTCATTAGAATTATACATTATCATTCTTGATCAGACCATCTTATTTTCCCGCACAAATGAAACTAAATGGCCAAGTAACGCTAAATTACATCAAGTCTTAAATTTTCATAAATTAAACATGTAATTCATGGTATAATAGAAAAATAATACTCCCTGGACAATAGAAGCAAATAAAATATTAATATGGCTACGTAATAATGCTCATGTTTCCATTGGTTCAACCAAATTGATTCAAGGTTGTTGACCATTCATATCTTCTATGTTGATAAAAGTTTCGTGTTGATAACGTGTTAAGAAACTAAGCTCAAAGAAATAACATAAAACAAGAAAATAGATAAGAGATATAGAGAGAAAGAGAGGAGAGAATCTTATTTCTTCCATGTATTCAAGTGTATACAATATCATTTTTCATCCTCTATTTATAGTATTGCATAGATGTATACAAAAGAATGTCATAAACATGACATTAAACATTTGAGATCATGGAGGAAGATCATGGGGAGGTTATGGAGGTATGAGAGTTACAATCATAATGGTAAGAAGTAGTGAGAGATTAATGAAGATAATTAAGAAAAGTATTGGATATTACTCTTTTATGAGTTATGTACGTCCACAATTAGATAATTATTTATGACAAGAATTTAATAACTTGAAAAAGATAAATTCGTACTCATATGGGATGCAATTCTTTCCCAATGACTCTTCCGCTCCTAATTCAATGTCACTGTTTTTTCATTTGAGGACCAAGAGTCAAATCCAAGCACCGATTACATGATGACTGAACAATTATTGTGGATAATAATAACAATTATTTTGTTATCAGGTAATTTCCAATAACAAGCCGCTTGACTTTTGTTTTAGTAGGTTATGATAGAAAAATTCAGAAATTTTGAATAAACCAAATTAGTATTCCTTGTTTGAATGTGGGCACGCCTCTTGTCCACAAAGTTCATTATCTGTTTATGAAGGGCCGCAAAATCCACCCTCTCCTCTAATTATAGAAATAATGAAACACTACATAGTAGGTCCAAACTATATACTATATGTAATTGAGATATTTAGAATTAAATTGAAACTAACCAATAACAATGACAAGGAGCAGGTATTGAATTCGAGCTCAGAATATAAAGTCACACTAGGTAGGAGGTATTTTAGCTTATAAATTATATTTTCTTGTGCGAATCGAATTATTAGAATTTTGCACGGATGCTTATAATATGGTTTTATATTTTATTTTTCAATGAGATGGAGAATTTGGAGGCCATATAGTGCCGAAATTCCTCCGTTAATTCCTCTTGTATTTACATGCAAGAGACTTGGACATTTACAAATACGCAGTCTAATTTTCTTCCCAACTCTAATCATATAATTTTATCTTTCCCGTTCATTATTTCGGATAAAAGGCTCATTCGATTTAATAAACCCTTCCTCATATAGTTTATTACACGTGAACCTTTCGAACTAACTAGTTTGACATCGTTTTCATGCAACAATAAATTCCTTAGCACAATGTGTTGGAAACTAATTACTATGAATCAAAAGTCATGTTAATTAATTGCGAACTCGGTTACTAAAATGAACTATTGGTTTGATGATAAATTTTAAATTCTGACTTCGTCTTTTCTTCACAGTAAATGTTTGTTTGCAAGTGTATCACACAAAGAATGCACGAGTAGTTGGATTAACTGAATTCTGAAAGGATAATGGGCAGGGTGATGATGGCAATTTTGGGTTTTGTAGTATGCTGTTTAAAAAGGTATAACAATATTGGGCAGATTAAAAACGGAATGTCACGAGAATAAAACCCACCAATACAAATGGGGTTTCTTTTCCCTAATTTTAGCAATTTGTTGATGAAACGATTGACTATCATCACTTGTTCAGTACTCGTGTGACCTCCTCTAATATTGCTTTGTATGCCCCTTGTCTTACAATTTTTCTTACGTCTTCATCATTTGGCATCTAATGTAGTGGAGTTTGTTCTGTATAATCGATCTACATCGTCTTTTGTCTTTAACGCTTTCTCTTTATATTCATTTAATGTCATCTAGCTAGATTGCTTCGTTTGACTATAAGAAAATATTACAACAATAATGTTTTGAATAGAGTTCAGTATATGCATAAGAATCGACCAGCTAAGTTCTTAAACTATTTGAGGCCAATCAAGATTGAATATTGCTGGTCGTTCGCGCAATCTATTTTAGTAGAGCGTAGGATGCTGATGGCTCGAGGTAGAGTACTCAATAGGCTAGGCACCCCTACTTCGTCTTACCAACTTCAATAAAATTCTTAATATATTGCCTATATCGTTAGTAAAGACAGACTTTTTGGTGTTAAAATCAAGTCGAGAGGAATTAGTCTAAAACTTAAAAAATAATGTGGATATAATCATATAAACCAGCACTGGCTAGTAATGGTTAAATATTTGTAGACGGGATTTGAAATTGGATAAAATTGTTTAGGTATTTTGGGCAGGTTAAAAGAATAAATGAATCATCTCATTTATGGCAGACATATACTCATATAGTAATAATTTTTTAGTATGGTCGAGCAACATAAAAGATTTTCACATTAAAAAAGTAAAACTTGGTTCGAATTTGATAAATTTAACTATTTATTCTTCAGATACCTGCGTTTTCGTACAGCTTTTCCTGAATTCATTTTCATTTCCAACGAAACAATAGATAATAAGAATAAAATTATTTACCCTTTTCTCTCTTACACTAACTTTCCCTGCCGTTCCAACCAAATCATTAATTTATGGGTATGAAAAAACAACAGAAACGTAGTAGAAGGTGTAAAAGATCGTAATCCATGAAGAGACAGAAGCTTGTGCAGCTCAAAGAAGTGTGCGCATCACAGTAAATTTGTGGTCCACTATTATTTCGCATCATCACGAGGCAATAAATTTTGCAACTGCTTTGAATTTTTGTGAGTGGTTTGAAGTGAAAATTTTGAAAAATAATTTTTCTGGAATTTTTTAAATTTTGAAAAATTTTAAAATTCAACTTCAAGTGAAATTTAAAATTTTCATGGCAAACACTGATTCCAGAAAAAAGTATAATTTTTCTATGGCCAAACAGGCCATTGGAAATTTGACAGGGAGCTTTTGAGCAATGATAAAATTATCTTCATGTGCCCTACGGGTCACGGGTTATAACCATGAAAGCACCCACTAATGTTGCATTATAATAGACTGTCTCCATCACTCATGGAACACATTCCTTCCACCGATTCTGTGCAAATGCAGAATATTTTATGTACCAGGTTGTCCACTCTTAGGCATCCTTAGGTTTGCAGAAAAAATAGTTGTATTGAGACATATGCAGTAATTGTAATATTTAGGTTAATATTTCCTCACTTATTTTGTGTTTATGATTTGTTTGGTTACTCATTGCAATTAAATTAAACATACAGTATATAATCTAATATTAGTATGTATTTGGTTGTAAAGTGGATAAATTTTTACTTTCAGTTTTAATTTTAATTTTCTTGATAATATTTTGAGTAGGAGTACTTTGGCAAGAAGGGAATTTTGTTGGTTTACTTGCTTTATCCGAATATCCCTCTGCTTAATGAGGTCGTCTTCTGGTCGACCTCAGTGAGCGGACTTTATTAGCAACAGTTATGGAGAAATTCCGATGTGGTGGCCGAGCAGAAGTGATTATCATCGAGATGGTGACGTGTCGTTCTGAGGGTTGTGGTCAATGAAGTTGGTGCAGGGTGACGTCACAACCGCATGCGTCATCATTATGCATCTTCCCAATGAGCAGCATCGTTTTTTGAGCCTCTATCGCCTCGATTCTAGGGTCACTGACGGTTATTTTCACTGGTTCGGGCGCCTCGGTTGTCTATAAAGAAGGGGGAAAGGCTTCTCAATGAAACTTTTGCATTCTCTTATTTCTTCACCCCTGCACTTTGCTTCTTTTTCCTGTGTTCTTGCTCCCTGCAACTTCCGTCGTCACCACCCTTCTTTATTCCCGATTCTGTTGTATACACATTATCGGAAAATGACTACCGTGGCTCTCAACATTGACGGTCTCTGACCCTACTCCATTACAGGTGGCCATGCCTTCCGGTGGCGGAGAACCTATGGTTATGGAGGACGAGAGCTTCCCCATTGTGGAGGAGGTCGTTCCCCGTAACACCACTTCTGGGAACGACTTCTCGAAGGAACTTTCCCATGATCCCGAGCCTGCTAGGTCTGAGATGGAGGCGAAGCATCTTACTGCTCTTGAGGCCAAGTATGGCATTCCTGCTCACGTTGACCTAGTTCCGGCCGGGGATGACGTGATTCAAATTCACCGGCCTAGGTACTGTGCGGTTTATGCCTACTCGTTCCAAATGGGCTATTATCTTCCCCTTCCTCTATTGGCGGATGAGTTCTGCCGTTATTATGGCGTGTGCCCGACGCAGCTTTCCCCTTACCTTTATAAGATCTACCTCATGTTGACAAAGTTTGCAGATTTGGCCAGCTGTGAAGTCTCTATCCGCCACATGCTGCATCTTTTCGCGCCGAGCTACTATAGGGGCACAATGATTCACCTTCGCCACCATGGAACCAAGAGGATGGTGGCGGGGATGGATGGCAAGAAGAACCACCGATTTTGGTTCAACTATTTGTTCTTCAAAATCGAGCACGTAAGTTCTCTCGCTTCCTGAGCAGAGGAATTTTGCCCGTAAGTATTTTTGTTATTCGAAGTAAGTTCTCTCGCTTCTCTTCGTGTTTCTTTACTTGCTTCCTTTTTCCTTCGAGTAGCTGAGAGACATCCCCCTTCTTTGGTCGCCGATATCAGTGATTGGGTGGCCCGCGTCCTGCCTCACACCGTGGGGATCCGTGACTGGGCATCCTTTAACAAAAGGTTCGGGCCTAATCCCTCGACCGGTAAGTTGGATTTCGGCTTTTTAACCAATTCTCCCTTATTATAGCCCATTTGTTTCTTTTGTTTATGGTTCCCCTTTGGTGTCAGGTCGTAGGGCTTCATGGAAGGCGAAGGCTCCCGTTCCTTCATTTCGACAGGCGGTTGCCTCGGCCAGGATGCAGTTCGTGCTGGCTGAGTCTGTGCAGAACACTTCCTCCCAGACTCCGATGTTAAGTGAACCTGGTTTTCAAATGGCTGTTCTATCAGCGGAAAACTTGGCATGCCCGATACATTATCTGGTGGATGAATCTTCTCCCAGCGAGGAGGAGATGGCGCCTTTGAAAAAGCGAAGAATAGAGGTTGCGACCACACCTGAACGATCGATCATTCTAGATACAGAGTCGGTGTGTCCTCCAGTTGCAGGGACTGTTCCCCTGTCGGAGTTCACCACAGAGGAAAGGTTGTTAGAGACGGCGAAGGTCGCTGCGAAAAGGGGGCGATCGAGGGTAGCTAAGGTCGGTTCATCGTCTGCAAGTGAGAGAGGCAAAATAGTAGTTGTAGAGGATGACGAGTCTGGTTCTGATATCGATCCCGAGGAAGTGCGGATCTTCGCAGAGAGGTTTACTCAAGTAGAAGTGAGAACCGAGGGGTCTAATCAGAATATTGTTATACCCGTGGATTTCAACTTGCTGGTCAACTCAGAATGCGTGGTCCGAGCTTTGGACCTTTTGTGCACGGATTTTGAGAACAAGACGCTATAGACGTTGAAAGACGCGGACCTGTCACTGGGCATTTCTGGGATGGCCCTGCGAGTAAGTTCTTTTTTAGCATTTCACTTTCTTCTTTCCTTTACGTTATTTGTCTTAGATGACCTCCTTCGTTTGCTTATCAAACTATCATTTTGGAGATCGAGAGCGCCCGTCGGGAGGAGAAGAGTGCGGCTCTTTATAGGAGGATGGAATCAAAATACAGAGAGTACCGTACTAAGCACCGAGCACTGGTCAGCATACTTGGTGAGGACGGTCAATTCCAAACTCTCCGGGACGAGCTGAAACAAAAGGACGAGGAGTTGAAGGAGAAGGATGGCAAGCTGGTGAGGGCCATTGGCAGGTGCAGTGAGCTCGAAGGGGCGTTGAGGGCCAAATATGATGAGCTCGATGTGATCAAGGGGGTCGTGGCCGAGTGCGTCGACCTCCAAGCTCGGATGACAGCCTTACGGGCCGAACTTGAGCAATATGAAGTTGGGGCCAATGGCTTGAGGGATGAGTTAGCTTCCAAAGCTGTGGAGTTGGAGAGAGTTGAGAAAGCCAGAACGGCTGTAGTGGCGGAAGCGCCGACACTAGTGGGTACCCTCCGCGTCTTCAGGTCTGAGCGGGCTAGTGAAGCAGAGACATCTACACTTAAAGAGGCGAGGCTTGAAGAGCGGATCGTCGGTCTGGAAGCAGAGGTCTCGGATCTAAACGAGCATATTGCCATCCTTAAATCCGAGAAGGCGCAGCAACAGGCCCAGCCGTCTACCTCCATGTTTCTACTTACCCCAGTGTGTCACGGGGTTTGTACGAGAAGTGGGTTCATGTTGAGGCCTAGCTTGACATATATAGGGCTTTGATGACAGCCGGGAAAGCTCCTGAGGTGGAGTTCGAGGATGCTCGTATTAAGGTACATGCAGCTTGTGACGCTTGTGTCTACGACCCCGGTATGCTGGCATGGATGATGGTGAAGATGACTTGGACGGGCTCGAGCCTGGTGCTTGGTATGATGATGAGTACTCTGATGGCGATGGCGAGGCTGCGGCCGAGGAGTATGCTTGCCTTTGTATTTTTGTTCTTTTCTTCTTGTCTCTTTTTGTTCCGGGGGCACTCGTTTGGCCCTTGTAAGATGTTTTTTTTGGAATGATAATACTTTTGTTGTTCGCTCTTGAATATCTTGTTCTCCCTTTTGAGGGTTTTTGTTGATTGATTTCCTTGGTTGCGATTTCACTTAGGTCGACTGTGAGTTGAGTTAGTTCGAGGTCAAATGTGAGTCGACTCAAGCGAGGTCAAATGTAGACTTAAAAATAAATTCTAACGAGGTTGAATGTAAGCCAATTCGAGCGAGGTCGAATGTCGACTCTAAAAATAAATTTGAACAAGGTCGAATGCAAGTCGAGGTCGAATGTAGACTTAAAATTAACTTCGAACGAGGTCGAATGTAAGTTGATTCGAGCGAGGCCGAATGTAGACTTTAAAAATAAATTCGAACGAGGTCGAATGTAAGTCAATTTGAACGAGGTCGAATGTAGACTTTAAAAATAAATTCGAACGAGGTCGAGTGTAAGTCGATTCGAGCGAGGCCAAATGTAGACTTAAACTTAAATTCGAACGAGGTCGAATGTAAGTCGATTCGAGCGATGTCAAATGTAGATTTTAAGAATAAATACGAACGAGATTGAATGTAATTCGATTCGATCGAGGTCAAATGTAGACTTTAAAAATAAATTCGAACGAGGTCGAATGTAAGTCGATTCGAGCGAGGTCGAATGTAGACTTTAAAAATAAATTCGAAGGAGGTCGAGTAGTGTAAGTCGATTCGAGCGAGGTCAAATGTAGACTTAAAATTAAATTCGAACGAGGTTGAATGTAAGTCGATACGAGCGAGGTCGAATGTACATTTCCTGCGTTGGCGTAATGTGTAAAATTGGCGGTGACATGTAAAACCATCATATGTTTGCATATTCTGCTTTTTTTATACATTCATTGGAGAGTTTTACATATTTCTGCTCTGTTCATACGTACATTCGAGAAGTCCCAGTCTATCTAGTCCCATCATTGGCCGACCTGGAGAAACTGTTGAGATGCCCTCTTCGTCGCCTCATTAAAAAGCTCCTCGAGAAAACCCAATTGGGACAAAACTCGGGTGAGCGAAAAAGAGTACGACTTGGAGGACGCCTTATTTTTAGAAGTTGAAGTATTTGAGGTGAGCGACATTCTAATTGTTCGGTAGCAATTTTCCTTCCACTGTTTCCAGTTGGAACGACCCTTTGCTTACTTTCGCCGTAATTTTGTATGGGCCGTCCCAATTGGTCCCCAGTTTGACTTTCCATGGATCTTTGCTCGCTTATGTCTTGGCTTTGAGTACGTAGTACCCGACTTTGAGTGGTCTGACTTTGCGTTTTTTGTTGTAATATCGTTCTGCTTGTTGTTTTTGGGCTACCATCCTTATGTAAGCCATGTCTCTTCGTTCTTCGGCTTCGTTGAGATCTTTCCTTCTGTTTTCATCGTTGCTTGGCCCACTTTCATTTGAATATCTTAGGCTCGGGTCCCGACCTCGACCGATATCATAGCATTAGTCCCATAGACTAGTGAGTATGGCGTTTCCCCTGTGCTCATCCTTGGCGTGGTGGGATATGCCCATAACACTTCTGGTAGCACCTCCCGAAACCTTCCCTTGGCGTTTTCCAGTTTCTTTTTCATGATGTTCAATATCATTTCGTTGGAGGATTCAGTTTGGCTGTTGGTGGCGAGATAGTATGGCGTGGAGAGTATTCTTTTGATGTGCCATTTCTCGAAGAATTCAGCGACTTTTTCCCAGTGAATTGAGGTCCGCTGTCACAACTGATTTCCCCAGAAATGCCAAAGCGGCATACGATGTTCCTCCATATAAAGGCGATCACTTTTTGTTCGCATATTTGAGCGAATGCACCTACTACTTCCCATTTAGAGAAATAATCAGTTAAAACCAAAAGAAATCAAACATTACCTCGTCCTGCAGGGAGTGAGCCAACAATATCCATCCCCTATTTGATGAAGGGATAGGGCGACGTGACTGAGTGGAGGTGCTCGCCCGCTTGATGGATCATAGGGGTGTATTTTTGGCATGGTTCACACTTTTTAACAAAATCAGTTGCTTCATTTTTTATTGTGGGCCAGTAGGGGCCTGCTTGTATGAGACATCTAACTAGGGCTTGATTACCGGTGTGAGCTCCATAATGGCCCTCGTGGACCTCTTCTAGTACATGCCTTGTCTGGTTTGGTCCCAGGCATTTTGCTAGAGGGCCTCCATATGTTCTCTTATATAGGTCGTTATTGGTGATGATGTACCTGGCTGCTTGCATTCAGAGCTTTTTGGCCTTTTTTTTGTCGTTCGGGAGCATGTCGTCCTACAGGTAGGCAATGATACAATTGAGCCAGTCCCAGGATAGGTTAATGGTGTGTACCTCTATTTGGTCGATGGTGGAGTGGAGGAGTGTTGACTACGTTCTCTTTTCCGTTTATGCTTTTGGTGGGTGCCGCCAATTTGGCGAGGCCGTCTGCCTCGATGTTCTGCGCTTGGGGTATCTGGTCGAGCTGGCATTCAATGAACTCGGGCAACAGCTTGCAGATTTCGGCCTAATATTTTTGTAGCCTTTGTTCCTTGATTTGGAAAGTCCATGTGACTTGATTGACGATGAATTGTGAGTCACATCAGAGGGCTACCCGTCGTGATCCATATTTGAGGGCCAACTTTAATCCTGCAATCACGGTCTCATACTTGGCCTTATTGTTATTCATATCAGGGCTCCATAAGGATTGACGAATTACTTCGCCTGTCGGGACCTCGAGTACGAGTCCCAGTCCAGATCCTGACGCATTAGAGGTACCGTCGGTGTATAGAATCCATAGGTCGTGTAAATTAGGGGAAGTACCAGTGGCTTCTATTTCGGCCTCAGGCATTATTTTAGCACTAAAGTCGGCAACGAAGTCGGCGAGTACTTGCGACTTTATCATTGTTCGCGGCTGATAGGTTATATCGTGCTCGCTTAACTCGACGACCCATTTAGCCAACCTACCCGACAGATCAGGTTTGTGTAGGATACTCCTCTGGGGAAAAATTGCAATTACTGAGATGGGGTGGCAATTGAAGTAAGGTCTAAGCTTCCGTGAAGCTACGACCAAAGTCAGGGCCAGCTTTTCGAGGTGAGGGTACCTCGTCTCAGCGTCGATAAAGGTTTTGCTAATGTAGTAGATTGGAGATTGCGTACCTTTGCTTTCGCAGACCAGGACTGCGCTCACTGCAATGTCGGACACGGCCAGGTAGACCAATAGGTGCTTTCGCGGCACGAGGACAAGTATGCCTTTAATTCTCTTAGGGAATTTATGCACTACGAATTCCATTGGATTTTGTTGTCCTTTTTTAGTACGCCGAAGAATTTGTGGCACCTATCAGAGGATCATGAGATGAACCTCGATAGGGCGGCTATACGGCTGGTCAGCTTTTGCACCTGCTTCTTGCTGGTCAAGTTTCTGGTATTCCTTCTATAGCCTTGATTTGGTCGGGGTTAACCTCAATGCCTCTTGCGACACCAAAAAGCCGAGGAATTTTCCTGAGGTTATGCCAAAGGCAACACTTCTCGGGATTCAGTTTCATGTTGTACCGCCTAAGTATGTCGAAGGCCTCCCTCAAATGGTCGATGTGATCTTCCTTTCTTTTCGATCTGAACAACATGTCATCTATATATACTTCCATCATTTTGCTAAGTTGATCTTAGAAAATCTTAGTCACTAGCCTCTAATAGGTTGCCCCTGTATTTTTCAGTCCGAACGACATGACTCTGTAGCACTACGTCCCTTGATGAGTGGTGAAAGTAGTTTTTTCTTGGTTATCCTCCTTCATGAGGATTTGGTTGTAACCTGAATAGGTGTCCAAGAAACTCAACAGCTCGTGTCCTGTTGTTGTGTATATGAGCTGATTGATGTGAGTCAATGGAAATGAATCTTTCGGGCAGGCCTTGTTCAGATCTGTGAAGTCCACACACATGCGCCATTTCCCATTTTTCTTTTTCACCATGACCACTTTGGCAACCCATTGGGGATACTTTGACTCCTTGATGGAGTCGTTTGCGACTTTTCGACCTATTCGCGAATAACATCATTTTTGTGGCATTAAACTTTCTTCTAACCTGCCGTACTGGCGGCTAGAATGGGTCGACATTCAACTTGTGTGTTGCTATTTCCTTCGAGATGCCTGGCATATCTGCATAGGAGAAGGCAAACAAGTTTGCGCTGTCAGTTAAAAATTTATGGAATTTACCTGGTTCTTGGAGTTTATAGACGATATAAGCTTTTTTGTTGTGGGTTTTATCCAATTGAACGGGTTCGAGGTATTCCACAGTTAATCCCGTGGCTCCCATGAAATCGGGGTCCTTGATGACATCCATTCGTTCGTCTCCATCTTACCTCGACCTCGTTAATTGCTATGCGTATGTGCTTTAGTTTTTCAACTGTTAGGTGTACGTGCAGTCTTGGGCGATGCGGTAGCATTCTTGGGCTATGTGTTGCTTACCGTGAATGCTGAACACTCCCCGCGGGGTGGGAAATTTGATGACCTATAAGCTAGACGGGATGGCCCTCATGGCGTGTATCTAAGGCCGTCTTATAATGGTGTTGTACGATGTGTCTTGATTCATGATGTGGAACGTTGTTTCCAGGGTGATACCACCGTCCAGAATGGGCAGTGTGATTTCTCCGGAGGTCCGCCCAACTGCATTGTTAAAACCTGTTAGTGTGATGCAGCGTGGTACTATCTTATCTTCGAGTCTCATTTGTGCGAGAACTCAAGGGTGGATAATACATGCGCCGCTTCTGTCATCTACCATAATCCGTTTTATATCGTTATCTGAAATTCGTAAAGTAATAACAAGAGCATCATAGTGAGGAAAGTCAAACCTTGGGTATCCAACTTATCGAAGATGATACTTTCTTAGAGGTCATCATACCATTCGTGGGCGATCGACCGCTTCAAATTGTGGGTGGTTGCGAATTTTACGTGGTTAATTGGGGCGTCGTCGTCTCTGCCGATAATCATCTGGATGGTGCGGGCTTGGGAGGGTGGTTTTGGGGCGCTTTGATGTTGTTCTCGCCCACAAGCAAAGTTCGCTCTTCCTCGGTCACTCATCAGCTCTCTTAAATGCCCTTGGTGGAGCATGTCCACTACCTCCTGTCTCAGGGCGATGCAGTTCTCGGTCTTATGGCCCTGTTCTTGATTGAATTCACAGAGGGCGTTCGATTTTCTGGTGTTCGGGTCGGACTTCATCTTTTTTGGCCATTTACCTTTGGGTCGAGCTTCTCTAGGGCGTAGACGACTTCTGAAGGGGAGACACAAAATTATGAGCAGATTATAGTGGAGGCATACCTCTTTCATTTTGGTGAGTCCCTGTTTGCGGCCTGGATGGTCCATCTCCATGGGGGGGGGGGTATGATGGTAGTTCTAACGTACAGCTGATGTCTCTCGCGATTGAGGTGCGGGCCTGGATGATCCCTTATGTTATCGTTTCTACGGTCCTTTCTTGACCTCATATGGACCGACGTCAACTGCTGGGTTGGTCCTTTAAGGTCGTCATCGTCTACTCTCACCTCGGCACAATAGGCATTGCGCATTTCTTCCCAGGTGGTGGGGGGATACTTCATGAGTCTATTCAACAGTTTCTTGGTCGTTCTCGAGCCGCTCATGTTCAGCCCGTTTTCAAAAGCTACTACTTCCATTCCTTCCGATACGTTTGGAATGGTCATTCTTACTTTGTTGAACCGGGCGAGGAAGTCCTTGAGCCCTTCTTCGGGTGACTATTTAATGGTGAATATGCCGTTCACCCTAGCTTATGCTTTCTTGGTCCCGGCATGGGCCGTGACGAACTTGTCGACCATCTCCTCAAATGTTTCTATTGAGCGCGCCAGTAGTTGTGAGTACTATGTCAGGGCTTCCCCGGTTAGAGTTTCGTCGAACTTCTTCAGCAGTACCGACGACATTTGTTCTTTAGCGAGGTCATTGCCTTTCACTGCAGTGCCATAGTGGACGATGTGATCTTCAGGGTCTGTTGTGCCGTCATATATTTTAAGTATGACGGCATCTTGAATGTTTTGGGTATTGCATGTGGTGCTGCCTTATCGCTATACGGTTGTTCCACGAACTGGCCAACATCCCATTTTGGTAGAAATTTTGAAGCGTCTGGTATCTTATCTACCCTTTCTTGGTGCTCCTTCATTTGGTCGCGGAGTGCTTTATTCTCGTTCTCAGTCTCCTCCATTTTTCTCAAAATGGCAGCGAGAGCGTCATTACCTGCATCATTAACAGTGTGAGTGATACCTGTTGGAAGAGGACCATGATGCTTATTGGTTGTCGTTGTGACATCAACTCGTGCATCATCTCTACTTTCCCTTTGAGCGGGTTTGTCGAGTATACTGTTCAGTGTACTTGTTAGCCATGCCTCTAGTAGTTTTTTCACTGCTGGTGGCGCTTCTTCCGTCGTGGACGTAGAGGCTCCTTTTCCATGAGAGGCGGTAACGCTGCCATGAGGGAGGGGTGAACCACTTCGCCTAAGTGAAGCGCTTGGTGTCACGTTCTCATCGTCTTCTTCGTTAACCTCGTTGATGGTGTTTAGGAGGCTAGCAGTGAGGCCAGTCACTGCCTTCAATCTTTCTTCTCCATTTCCTGCCATGTTAGGTCATGCAAGTAGGAAAAAGAAAGTTCTGTATTTTTTGTAGATGTAGAAAAACTATGACTTTGACTAGAAGATGCCCCACAGACGGCGCCAAAATGTTTGACCAAAAAGTATGACGCTTTTTGCTAAACTAATTAAATAATAAACAAAGTGAAAGACAAATCCTAGTCAAGCACAATAGATGTTAGATCTAGTCACGTGTTCAAACAGTAGCGTCCACTAGTGGTTAGAAACAATTATCATATTATTAAATGAAGCTTTTGAGAATGAATGTTGGGACAATAATGAGCAATAAATACGAAAAATGGCCGTAAATGTGAATAGAAAGAACGATTCACCCAAATATTGAATGAAGTGAATGATTTTTCCTTCTAACAACCATGTGTGACAAATGAATATGAGAATGGATAAAGTTTTCTCGGATCGTGTGAGTGAAAATGCAGAATAAACAATAGAATCAATCACTGTGGAAAAGTAAGCTCTTGTGTTCTCTTCCCAGAGTCAACTTCTTACAAGAGTGCTTATCAAAGTCAGAATCCCCCCTTTTTGCTCCCTATGTTTTACTATTTATATGAGATATTCCTAAAAACCTTAAAAAATACAGTCAGAGGAATATTCGATTAAATATTCCTTTTGGTAATTCCAAGACTATTCTAGTGGTTGCTCATGTGTTCCTTTATTCAACCTCGGCCTTGATGTCTTGCTCGGCGACTCCTCGTTGTTAGGCCCTGTTCGACCTCGGCCATAACTTCCACATTTGTTCATTCATATTCACTGAATTTTCTCAGTCGGATTTTGATCCATACAATAGTGGTATTACTTATACCAGAAAATGTAAACAAATAAAGTATAACCAAACAAGCTTAATACAAGAACTAATTTTTATAATCTCGGTAACCAAATCGATCTTTGAAATTGAATTGTAGGTTTAGCATAAACATATGCTGTAAATAAATTCCAAATCCTACTTTCCATTTAACAAATCAACCCGCCGCGAATTCAAATTCAAAGCGAACAACGAACATTGAATTGGAAATAAAAAAGTGCAAATAAATCCTGCTCTTTCTCATCGATTTTTGGTGCGGGGTAAAGTGTAAACAGCTACTTTTACCTGCCCCTCTTTCGCCTTCTGTTGACTGCGTGCTTGAAAGTAGTTGAATCTGCAGAATTTTGTAGTATATAGTAAAAGAAAAGAAAAAAACCAATGGTCCTTTGCTAGCTATGTTCATCATTAATATAAGTGGAGTGAAGTACTAAAACAGATTTGATTGATAGACGCTTCTTTCAATCTTTCTAAGATTCAATCTTCTCTGACCTATCATAAGCTTAAAACTACTACTGATATGGCAGGAAGGATCATCTCACTTTCTAACCTCAAATGGGTTTAATTAAACTTTGACGCGATGTAAAAATTTCATTAAAATTACAAAAATAATAAATATGAACTTATAGCTTTAAAAATATAATAGGTTCAATGCTAAAAATCTTAAAAGTCATAAATTAATTGGTATTTACATTGATAAATGATAATGGATTCACAGTCAAATTAATTGTTACTGCTTTCCTTTTCTTTATCCTCAAGGTAGGAAACATCATCTATACCCTCAATGTACTCTCAAGGTAGGGGCAATGTGCGTCTCATGACTAAAATGTGATTCTTTTGGATATAAGAGACCGAAATAGGTGAAAAGAATTGATAATTTTTTTTATATATAACGCCCTTTTAAAGGGCGCTATATTTTAATGTTAGATTTGTCCGTAAAGATATAAGGAGATAAATAACCGTGCTATACTCGGTATTTGCATTTTAAGGCATAATGCTTTAAACAAAAGTGCTATTCATTGATCTCACCTTTTATCCTTCTCTTTCTTTTCAATTTTTTTCTTTCTTTTCATTAGTTCTTTTCTCTCTACTTTGAAAATTACATTTTCTAAAAATGTTTTTCAAAAAAAAAAAAATACTTTTGATGATAAATAATTTGTGCTAATTAATTTAAAATAATTTTTGAGCAATAATTAATGTTTGACCTAATTTTTAAAAGTTATTTCTAAGTGTATTTTTGTTAAAATGATTTTCAAAAATATATTTTTGGGAAGAAGTTACTTTTTTCCGCTTATCAAAAATTCATTGTGCTTCTACTCAAAAGTATTTTTTTTGTTCCTTCTAACAGCTTGTTTGGATGGTTGTTAAATAGGTTCACATAAATTGAAACGGATGGAGTAATATTTATATCAATAATAAAATTCAATACAATAATATATTCTATCATGAGATTAGTATCTTTATCCTGATAATAAAATATGAAAGGCTTTTTATCTTAATATATCACTAACAATTTCTTTTTTCTTTTTGAATTATTTATTGGTCAAAGTTTAACTTAAAAAGCCAAATATAACAGGAATACATTACTATTTGCAAGAAAAAGGAAAAATAATAGCATAAGAAAATGTATTCGAATTTTTTTAATAAAAAGTCAAGAAATTATTTTATGTAAGCGCTATTTTAGGACCCGTTTGGTCATAGAATTATTTAATAATAATGAAGGGTGAACTAAGAGAAAAGACAAGGTAACAACACGACCATATCAACTCGATCATTACGTAAAGCGGCACATATCATCATATGTAACAACCATTCAAACAAGCTGTTAGAAGGAACAAAACAAATACTTTTGAGTAGAAGCAGAAGGAATTTTTGATAAGCGAAAAAAAGTAGCTTCTTCGCAAAAATACATTTTTGAAAATCATTTTAACAAAAATACACTTAGAAATAACTTTTAAAAACTATGGCAAACACTAGTTACTGCTCAAAAGTTATTTTAAATTAATTAGCACAAAGTATTTATCATCAAAAGTATTTTTTTTTTGCAAAACATTTTTAGAAAATATAATTTTCAAAGTAGAGAGAAAAGAACTAATAAAAATAAATAAAGAAATTGAAAAGAAAGAGAAGGATAAAAGGTGAGATCAATGAATAGAGGCAGATGTATTGCGCTTTTGTTTAAAGCGTTAGCGTTATATATAAAAAAGTTACCAATTTTTTCCCCACTTATTTCGGTCTATTGTGTCCAAAAGAACCGCATTTTGATTCTGGACTCGGGACAATATATGCGTACACAATATCCTTCTTAGACCCCATCTTACTCGTGAGATTATATTGGGTTTGTTGTAGTTGTAGTCAAATATTTCTCCAATTATTTTGAGATAGTCTAAATATAAGTGCTAAATATACCCATAGACAACAACAACAACAACAACAACAACAACAACAACAACAACAACAACAACAACAATAACAACAACAACCTAAAATAAAATCTCACCAGTGAAGTCTGGAGAGGATAGAGTGTACGCAGACCTTACCCCTACCACGGAGGGGGTAGAGAGATTGTTTTCGGGAAACTCTCAGCTCATAGACACTATTATTTGTGTAAATAATAGACCCTCGGCTCATAAATATACCCATGGACATGTAAATAATAACACATTGTTTGTGTAAAAAAGGTACAATCTAAGAAAACATTTGGATGAAATTTGTATACTCTATGCTTTGTTGATTTATGAATAAAATATTCTATAATTCGATTAAGAAAAACATGACGGTTAGACCAATAGCTTAAAACTTGTTTTCCTTTTGTTTAATTGTTTGCAAGTGTCTGGTGATAGATAATTGTTGTCTGTTTTGGAGGAGAAGTGTTAGTGCTGAAGTTCTAAAAGATGTTCTTTTAGAAAAGGGTAATTATTTATTTTGTTTTAATCATTTGTGTTGTTTTTGTAAGACTTAAGACCTTACGGTCCTGTGGTCCAATGATTAATGCTGCACATTATGCAATGCCCATTATGCATTGACTTGTTAAAAGGAAAAAACACATAAACTTCACTTCTAGAAGTGTGCAATACCAATTCCATTGCCATTCAAACTATGGTTATGGTATGCTATAAAAAGGTTATCTGTTTTTTTTTTCAAAATATTTTCTTTTAAATTCAATTTTTATTCACACAAGTAACAGAAAAAAATATATGGCTTCATTAATATTTCTCCTATTGGCCTCACCAAGAACGGTACAAGTAGAAACAAGAACTTTCTAAATAACAGTAGTGTTCAGAAAACTTATATGTATTTCAACTATTTTATTGAATACTTGTTGTCTTTTATCTGCACAAAAATAAAAAAAACCCAATGGATTCTTCCCATGTATTATTTCTGGGTCCAATGGAATTCATAGGTACAGGAAGAAGTCCTATCTAATAGAGATTTTCTCCTTCGACCATATTTTGATTGTTAATACGATATTTGAGAACCGCTACTACAAAGAGTACTAACACCTTCGATCGTGAAATTTCAATTGCTTGTTGAACCCTGTGAATTGCGTGAAAGTGAGATACTCCACATTCGGGGGTCAAAGAGTTTCAGAAAACGTTGTTGATGGGGGAAAAAAATGTGAATGAAGGATCCCACTGAATTGAATTGGGTCCATGAATATAAAGAAATGGTGATAATTCTTTCTCTCTCTCAATATCTCTCTCAATTCGAAAATTTAGGATTTGAATTGATGTCCTCTCATTGATTCCTCCTAAATTGCATTGATTTATCATAAAGATTTCATTACAATTGGAATTTGGTTATTCACCATGTATGAGGATCCCCATTAAACATCCATGGCTAAATGGTTAAAGCGTCCAACTTATAATTGGAGAATTCATAGATTCAATGCATGCCCATGGGACCCTCCAATAAGTTTATTGGAAATTAGAATTCGCTTTGTATCAATGGAATCTCGTTATCCATACATAACGAATTGATGTGGTATATTCATATCATAATATATGAACAATATGAACTATCATTCTTATTGAGACTATAACTCATAGGGAAGAAAATTGATTTACGGATGAAATCAAATATCCAGTATTTACAGACAAAAGTATTTGGTTATTGGGAAAAAATCAATATACTTCTAATGTCGAATCAGGATAAATTAGGATAGAAATAAAGCATTGAGTCGAACTCTTATTTGGTGTCAAGGCAAATAGCTATAAATAGTCAGCGACTACCCATCAAATCTTAGGATAAAAGAAAAAAAATTACATTCTCACTCCGTTTTAATTTGTTTAAACTTATTTAACTAGGTACGAATATAAGGATAAAAAATATTTTTAAAACTTGTGATCTAAACTCTTATATATCTAAGATTTGCAGTCATTTTGGTTGATCATTAGACTACCTTTGGGTGCAAGGCTGGCTCCAATGTTCTACCTAATAACGCTTGTGCCTTAGGTCCCCAAATTTGAGGGTTTCATTGTTTTTTAGAAATAACAGGTTTATATGTACTTTAAAATAATAATATTTTGAACTTTAATACAAATGTAGATTTTTCATATAAAAAAAAAAGATTTTTTTAGATAGGTAAATAAAGTAATCATTTGAGTTACTTATGAATAGGCTTTGCGAATAGTTTTCCTAACCTCTGAATTTGAGTTGACGTTTTTCTTACCTAAAACTGTTAACATAAGAAAATATACTCTAAAATCGAATCGATATAACTCAATCGAATAAAAAGTCTTGATTCTTTTTCAAATACTTATACTACCTAAGACTAACATTTTCCAAAAAATAAGTGGAAAAAAAAAAAAAAAACCACTTTTCCCGTTGGGTATAAGACATTCTGGAATTGTCTTAGTTGGCCTCTTTTTAGTCGATTAGAAAAAGCAAAATTGGTTTGTCGTCCACTTAATACAGCCCCAAAGAATTCGACCGTTGAAATCCTTATGCTGAACGGTCGTCTTTCTGTATATAAAATTCACTCCACTACTTTCTTAATTCAATATCCAATTTACAATTAAATCTATCTAAAATCTCTCTGCTGCTTCTGTACAACAGTTTCATCAATGGAGGGAAAGCAGGCTGCAGTTGTACCAGAAACTCCCATTAATGAATCCCTACAGGAAACAGTTCAATCAAAAACTCCCATAAGTGTAGAACCAGAAACACCGCCGCTACTAATTCGACCAACAATTGTTCTTCAAAATTCTCCAATCAAAAGTGGGAATACTCCTGATCGCCTTAAGCTCCCTAAGCCATTCAAATACCCTGAAAGGTATAACTTTTTCTTTTCTTTTCTTTTCTTCTGTTAAAAATTACAGTGTTCAAATTTAAATCCTGAATTCCCAAAACTGGGTATCTGCAGGTACACAAGTCCAACTGATCAAATGATGTCCCCTGTTTCGAAGAGGCTTTTAATTGGTAGAAATAGAAAGGCCAGCACACTATTGCCATTGCCACCCTCCAAAAATCGAACTCATCATCAACCTATGGTACGTATATAAGGTCGCAATTTCTGTTTCTGTTTCTTTTCCTTCATTATATCTAAGATGAATTTTGTGAGACTTTTACCCCTGCAGGTTCAAGATTTACAGCTTCAGGAGTCTGGTCTTTGTCAAAGTTTGAATTGCTGATAATTGGGATATTTATTCTTATGACTTCCATCATTATTGTAGCTTCTACTTGGGGGGTTTATGTATGTTTTGTTGGGATTTTAAGTAATTAATGATATATTAATGCTTAAAATGGGTGAATGGGAAATG